>QANT01005788.1:421-212470 GCA_003254885.1 Purshia tridentata | reverse complement strand
ACTTAATCTAATCATAACTCATTATCTCACCATTTTGCATTACTTGGGCTAACTCCAAAGGACGTCTTGGTCATTTAAATCCAAATGAAATCAGTTGGTTTTCTAAAATTTTTTGAAAAAAGAGTTATTTTCTAATGTGTCCATGGAAAAAGAAATTAAGCCTTAATTTTTTTTTAATTGTGGATCTCCCATACAATCCAACCTTAAGTTGCTTATAGATGGACATAAGTTTACATTTGCAATTTTTGATCAAATTGCATACGAAAATTGAAAATTTTCTAAGTAGGATGAAAGTTGCAGAATTTTTGCAAAATGTGAAAGATTGATCGCTTAGCATTAGAATGCTTATGAGCATTTAAACCCTATCTCACATTTCGCAAAAAATTCTTAAAATTCCTTTTACATTAGGGAAGGAAATGCTCTACAAAAGTATATGATGTCTTAATTAAGCACTTTTTGGTAATTTTGCACGTAAGTAACTATCTCATTATTTCATTGAAATAATGACAGTATTAATGCTCATGCACGCACCCCATGATATATATGATGCATGCACATGAGTACTGCTTCAACTTCACATACCGATGCCAAAACTTTTGCACTAATTATGGTATAAATTAATAAAAATGTTTCTTCACCTTTGCTATGATTCTATGAATGAGTGATCGATTTTTCAAGCTGCAAGATCTTGTGGGACCTTATTAGGCATTTAGGCATATGCACAAAGGTCAATGAGCTTTGTCCCTAAAATGAGACACAAACAACCATGCAAATTCAATGGTAACAACGATAAATAAGAAAAAAATATATATATTTTTATTGCAAATGATTAATGTTATATTAATTGTTGCTTTGTTATCACTTTCACACGAATGTCGGGCATGAACTCATCGTCACACGTGCACCGTGGGGAGCCGAATATGAAAAGAGCATATTCTCCATTAGAAGTCTGATGAAAGAACCTCGACCTTTCCACCAACATTCCAAGACCCAAAAATAAAATAAGATTTTCAAACTATGAAAGGGAATATGAACGATGTTACACTTATAGAATCTAGTACTTGCCACGACTACGTCTTTACTCAAACCTTGATCATATATTTAAGGGACTTTATGAGAGTGTTTTTGTCATTGCTAAAAGTATATTAAGATAGCTAAAGCAGTGGTGGTTCCAAAACATTTTCTTCATAAAATATGGTGAAAAGTTCAAACTCAATAATGAACTTGTTTATTTTTCTTGTTACTATTTTAACTTTTTTGAGACATTTTTTTGAGTAGCTTATCCTTTCACACTTGAAACATACATTATCATATTTATTAGTCACATTATTAATTAAATTTTTTATTATGGTCACATGGAACCCTTCTATATATATATATAACTGATTGTACCCTTATCTGTATAAAATACGTGATCAATAATGTTATTAGTAAAATCATTATGCTAATCAAAGTATATGCAAATTTCATAAAGAAAAATATTTCATATGAATGAAGAATGGTACATGTAAGAAAAGAGAGGTAAGGTAATGTTTTCAAAGGAACTTTAGAAGCTACGTTATCTTATAAAGGTGGTGATGGATCTTTTTGCTCTCGCATGGACCATCTGTGAACTGATCGGACGGCACAAAACTTGATTTATGATTCTTATGTGTCTGGATCGTGTGGTGGATAAAATAAGATAAGGGAATAAATTCCAGAGCTGTTTGAATGGTTAGAAAATAATTTGACTTTTTTTGCTGCAAAAAGAAAACGAGAAATAAAATAAAGTTCCTTTGCGCCACTCTTTCTGCGGAAGAATTTTTGCAAAAAGAAAACGAGAAATAAAATAAAGTTCCTGTTCAGGGATAACATCCCCCATTCGAGTCAACGGTCAACATTCTGAACACGTGGGACCTCGGATTCAACTTCCGTCCCGCGACCCGTGTCAGTGGGCCATCGATACAACCTCATCGGATCGGATCATGCCATCGAATCCGATCCGAACCAATCATGTTGACTAATAGTCAGAAGCAGAATCTGCGAAATTCACTAGTATCTCGGATCGGATGCTGAGCTCGGATCGGAATGTGTCAAGTGTCTCCCTTCGTCAGAACTCTGTTCGGTAGCTCTTCCATCTTATTGTTCGGATCGGATTCGTATGTCTTCCGAGCCGAATAGTTCCTGGATGTATTCAACTTCCCCGCAGATGTGTCATCACTGGAAGTCCCACTCGGATCGGAATGATCGACCTCCACTCATACAACTCCGAGCCGAACGCAAACTCAGGTCGTAGTTATTGCGCCTGACACTCCAAAGGTAAAATCTATGCTTTGCATTTATGGCCTACCTGCTCTGCCTTGCTTTCCATTTAATGCATGCAACTTGCAGACATCCCTCTTGCATTAAATGAAAGAACATGTCAGTAACCCAGTTTATCCTGCAAACTTAGCCCTTAAAGACCTATGTTCAGCCATGATCATACCTACTAGCCAGCCAAAATATCTCAACCCCTTTGCCTATAAATAAGAGTATAACCATAAGGCAAGGGGGACACACAGAAATCTGAGAAAACTAGCCCAAGCTCTGGCAACATTTACCCAGAAATTTTACCTCTTTTCCTCCCTCTTCTTCCCAAGCCTTTGCTGTGTTCTTCAGCCTTTCTTACATCCTCCTCCTTGCACTCTTCTGACTTTACCATCGGAGTATCTCCGGCCGGTACCATACCGGTGCTCTTTTCCGTTCAGTGTGCAGGAAGAAATCGAGATAGCAACCAGTTGACACGCTCGGATCATCCGCTCGCTCGCTCAACTCGCCACGTCACCAACCATCCGCATTTAAGTTGTGTGCAGAAGTCCGAGCAGATTTTTGCATCAACAGTTCCTTTGCGCCACTCTTTCTGCGGAAGAATTTTCCAGTTTTCGGGTAAACATAACATCAAATTCGTCCCGGATTTAGATTTGCAAAATTCTACGTGGCGACCCTTCCCCAAAAACGACGTCGCTTTTGCGATATTTTCTCTGAAGAGCTGTTCTTGTCCGTCACGCGGCAGCAGAGTGCGTGGATCGTAGAGTTCCCCACGCGGGAAGGTAACCGCCACAGCCGCTGAAGCCAAACCCGCTAGCAGATCCCTGATTGAGCGCGTGGGGTCCACATGGGGCAGAAAGTGACCAGCCGCTGCTGCTGATCACACGGAAAATATTGGCGTCACGTCACGCTGACGTGTTGGAGAGAGACATGGGGGTTGCGGAGCCAAACACTCTCTCTCTCTCGATTTCGCATCGCCACGCGACGTTAATTGGAGCTAAACACGAGTCGGAGACTCTAAGCCGCGTCGAAAATCCCAGCTACGTTAACCCCGAAGGTCTTTTTGGCTCCATGCGGCGGTTAAAGGTTTCGATGTACTTGTTCGTTAACTTGTACTCATTCATTCCCATTTGACCAACCCCTCTGGTTTAAATCTACCCATGGTTAATCACTACTCGCACTAGCAGCGACCCCAATATTTAATTACCCAATTTTAATACTTGCTAATGACTGAAAATTAACTCACTTTTATTTTCATTCACCTCACCCCACCATTTATTAATACAAAGTCTGAAACAATGTTTTTATAATATTTTAAGGTTGTTACGAATCATTCATTTTTCCTCAAGGACACTGTCAACACAGACAAATTTGTATGGTTCATGACAAAAGAGCATGGTCTCTTTCAATTTTCAAATATGATTCTTAAAATTAAAAACAAAATAAAAACTATGTTCAGTAAAATTGTATAAGAATATATTAAATAAATTATTATTGTTAAAGTCATTATAAATTTTCATAGTTGAATAACTAGAGTATGATTTAATGGAATTTCTTTTTATAATATTACGAAGAATTTGAATCCCTCCTTCAAATTAAAACAAAAAGCAAAAAACTCTAATATTTGTTTTTTTTATAACTTTGCAACCTATTTTTAGATATATTGATTCTATTTTTTTATATAAATCAATATATCTAAAAATAAGATAAACAAAAAGCAAAAAACTCTAATATTTGTTTTTTTTTATAACTTTGCAACCTATTTTTAGATATATTGATTCTATTTTTTTTTATATAAATCAATATATCTAAAAATAAGAATCATGTTATTAGAAACATATTTGTTTACTTCTTATAAATTCATTGGATACAATAAAAACGGAATACATAATAATTATATTTTATTACATACGTAAGAGGATGAAAATGGAGATTATATATAAATATAAAAACTAGTGTCTAGTACGTGTGAATAAGATTTGCTTGGACTTTTTTTATTTATTTATTCGCAGATTTGCTTGTACTTTGCATATAAGATCAAGGGTTCATATGTTTCAAATTCAAGTTTTGTCTTGTAAAGTTGTACTACAAGAAATAAGGTCAATACCTTTATTTAATTTTCACCAATAGTTTGTAATAATTGAATATTTAATCATACAACATATATAAAGCTTACATATAATAATAATTATGAAGATGAGAGCAGAAAGCATTCAACTTTCTAACATGTTATGTCATATCATATCACTTGTATATTGAGCTCCACATAGTTTTAATTCCTTTAGTTGACTTCCATTCATTAATCATAAACGGCTGTGATGTACTGTGAAACTAAGATCCAATTGTATACCACTTTGACACATTTGATGAATATGAAGATAAATACGGGAGAAATAAATTAATAATTCTTAAAATATTCCAAATGACTCTTTACATATACCAAATTCCATATATACATTTTGCATGGTGTGAACGCCATCATTTCACACGTCATTTCCACTAGATATGCATGAAAAATACGTATATATGGTAATTCAACTAATTAATAACGACAAAGATATATTCATTTTTTTGTTCTTACATATATATAATAATACACATGTTGTCAAAATTAGGTTGTTTTGGTGTCTATTGATTGGCTAGGGGGTTTATAAATCTAAAAGTAGAGCACTTTAGTTTTTACATTCACGGTAAAAGTTCAAACTTTTACCCTTTAATTTTCTTATTCTATTGAAACTGACTATAATAAATTAATAAGAAAGGCAATATTGGAATTACCCCGGACATGGTTATTTTATTTTATTTTATGATATAGACACATATATTTAATTTATTTTTGTAAATTAGTGTCAATGTTCATTGGAGTTGCATATCTTAGTTAGGGGGAGCATGAAGTATTACTCTGGAAAGTGGTGGTTTTTTTTTCCCTTCTATTATGTACTTTTTACTTAGGTATAGTTAAATAGATGTAAATTTCACTGGCCGATTTAATTATTATTATGCAAAAAAGTCTATTTTTTATTTTGTTTGAGACTATAAAATCTGACAATTGGTCATACAATTTTTTATCATTTGATTATAAATATTGTATTAATACACACAAAAATACACGTGTATTTCAAAAACATTTTATTGCATATGTTGAATACAATCGAATTATGAATCTATTCTAATCACGAAATTAAATTTCAAAACTTTCTTAAAATTTTCAATTGTTTTTAGATGTTGAAATATTAAAGAATCGAAATTGTTGAAATTTGTTCAAAATCTAAAATTTAATTTCTTAATTTTAATTAATTAGCCGATTGGCTCATCATCTAGACCAACTCCACAACTTTATTGTTGTCACTTTAAATTTTTAAAATCAACTTTATATATTTATGATGGATATGAGAGTGTGGTGTGGTGAAGTGTTAAGAAATATATTTGGGGTGGGATGGGAAGATATTGATTTTCTTGTCTATTTTCAGAAGGAAGGGTAAAAAAGGAAAGAAAAATTAATAAGGCAAGTACGGGGAGAAAAAGGCAACCGTTGATTACCATGATTATGTCGCTGACAGATAACCCTGGTTATAGTTTTACACAACCCCACAGTCTGTTTTTCCACGTGCCTCACCCTTTTCTTATTTACACGCGCACCCTCCTCTTCGCTTCGTCATTTCCGCATCTATCTCTCTCTCTCTCTCTCTCTCTCATCCACTCTCCAGCCGGCGCCTCAAGCCCTAAACCCTAACAATCTTCTCCCCACACGCCAAACCAATCGAATTCAAATCGAAACCAAAGGTAATTGCTGCAACTCTTTTGTCGCTAATTCTCGAATCGTATTGTTATGGCGGCGCTTCAACTCTGTTATCAAAGTCTTTCTCGGTTTTTTTCTCGTTCCAATTTCTTGTGTTTAACGACAGGATTCGAACTTTGCTTCTTTTTGGTATCGATTTTTGTTGAAACAGTTAATTTTGGATATTAAATTAAGCAGTTGTTTGGCTAAGTGAGCCAAAGTTTCTGGATTTCGGGATGAAAAGCGTTTTGAATTGTATTTTCTTGGCAGCTAAACAGAACATAGCATAGCTTGCGTTATGTTGATTTAGTTTCTTTCTTCCCTGTTTTATTTTTATTGTCATATCTGAATGGATTGCTTATTCTAGATTTGTTATAAGTATTACATTTTTGTAACAAATCTGTTGATAAAGTACAATTGTTGTAGAACTCCTTATCGTTTTGCATTTTCTTGTACCTTTTTTTGAAGTTTTTCATCTTTGTTGTTTCCATTTCTTTCTTTATTCCCTACTTTTTAATTTGTTTTTGCTACTTTTACTCTATTATGGTTGGATTTATTGACAAATGGTGCTGAATTTGATGTGATATATAATTTTATATGCATAATGTTGTATATCTGTTATTCTATTTCTTTTGATGTTTTCAACTGCTTGCATGTTAATTGTCAAAAAAATTTTATTTTTGGTTTTAGAATGAACTAGATTATTTTAACATAAATTAAATTATGTTTTAACTGAGTTAGCGGTGAACTAGGCTGTTGACCGGAGTGTTTTGTATTCACTATTCAGTGTATTCGAGTAATGATAAGGATATGAATTAAGAGTCTGAATTCTTCTGGTGATTTGTTCTGTTTTGGTGTTTTTTTCTTGTTTTTAATTCAGTGAGCATTTGTGTCACTAGAAATTCAAATCCTTTTTGATTGCCATACCCAGAATCTGTTAATTTATTTATATGCACCCCCGATATCTTTTAAACTGTTCTCTCGAAAAGAAAAAGGTTGGGAGTTTTGAAGGCCCATTTCTTTAGTTTTTTGGAAGGGGAAAGTTCGCTAAATTGGTCATTTATTATATTGCTTAGTCTGGCCAATGATCGAATCTATTTGGTTTTTGGTTGTCTTTGAGCTTTCATACCACAAATGAATAGTGTTTTAGGAAACAATGATTTTCTTTCCTTTTATTGATTTTGTTTCCTCTTTTATTTTTTCGCTAAATTTTCTTGTCTGTCTACCAACTGTGCAAATATACTGCATTCTGTTCTTATGATTATCTGTTTTGTTTCTTCCTAGATATCAGGGCGCTGGTTTCTTTCACTGCTTATCATGATCTTCTCACTTCTTATTTTGGAGTAGATCGAATGGTTTTCCAGGTTGTTCCTCTTTTCCCAATATTTTTGAAGCATGTTCCTTTTGTTTTCTTGATGTATGCATGATATTTGCTCACTCTAATGATCTATTTTTTTTTTCTCTTGAAGCAGGATGATTGATTGCCAAAATGATGCTGTAAAGATATCATCAAGTCTTCTAAGCTTCATCTACTGCTGCAGCTGATCAGTGAAATTTTTGTTTAAATTCCTTTTAGGAAATGGATCGGCGTGATACATCCGGATTTGTTAGTGGGGGTGGGATGTACTTTTTCAGAGACATCTAACTTAATTTTGTAGATAAATTTCTTTAGCCAGATTTCAGGCAGACATTTGATTAGGTCTATGTATAATATTATTCCATTTAGCTCTTATTCAATGGACAATAGGTTGGAGAACTTGGGTTTTGCTGCAAATTTTTCTTCGAATGCATTCAAGATCTTGGGCAATTCAATGCAAGTTGGGGGAGCTGGAGGTGATTATTGCACAGATACTACCTTACGGCTCAATTCCCCTGGTTCTTCAATGGCCATGTCAAGCTCTAAAGGAATGAAACGGAAGTGGGGTTTGATTGATGGATTGTTGACCCAGCATGTTGGCTCTTCACTGTCTCTTGGGCTTGGTCGTTCAACAAGTTCCTCAGACAGCAAGGGAAGCTCAGCTACTGCTTGCACTACAATGTCTTCAGCCAAAGAAACAGATGAGGAGTCCTCGATGGATCTGGAATTGGACTTTGCTTTGCATCTTGGAAATGAGAAGGTACCCAGCCCAAAGAAACCTGCTAATTCAAACCTGAACACAATGGAACTGCAGCCCAAGGCTGATTTGGAGTTGAGTCTCTTAACTGGGCTCTCTGAATCTGAAATCACCTGTGCCAATCCAAGTTCCACTTCAGTGTTTTCAGGCTTGGAGGTGCCTCTGGTGGATGATGGGGCCCAAAATGCAGATGAATATTCAACTCCATGCCATTGGAAGCGACGGATTGACATGCAACCATTGCAGGCTTCATTCATCCCATGGGCTAGCTACCTTTCCAAACAGGTTCCAGCAAAGATCGATTCTATGCCAGTTGTTCCGGAGCCCTCATCAAGCATATTAACCACACCAAATAGCTCAGTCACCTGTACTTCTTCTGGGATAACACAGAAGCAACAGTCACAGCATCGCAGCACTAATTCAAAGACGTGTCAGGTTGAGGGATGTGGAAAGGGTGCTAGGGGTGCTTCTGGTCGTTGCATATCTCATGGTGGTGGTAGGAGGTGTCAGAGACCTGGCTGCCACAAGGGTGCTGAGGGTCGGACAGTGTATTGCAAGGCCCATGGTGGTGGTCGGCGCTGTGAATTCCTTGGGTGCACAAAGAGTGCAGAAGGACGCACGGATTTTTGTATTGCTCATGGTGGTGGTCGGAGGTGCAGTCATGAGGGTTGCACTCGAGCTGCCAGAGGGAAATCAGGATTGTGTATCCGCCATGGTGGAGGCAAGAGATGTCAAAAAGAAAATTGCACAAAGAGTGCAGAAGGCCTCTCAGGCCTTTGCATCTCACATGGAGGTGGTCGTCGATGCCAAGCTATAGGATGCACAAAAGGGGCACAAGGGAGCACAATGTTTTGCAAGGCTCATGGTGGAGGAAAACGGTGCACTGCTCCAGGTTGCACCAAGGGAGCTGAAGGAAGCACGCCCTATTGCAAGGGACATGGTGGAGGGAAAAGGTGTGCATTCCAAGGTGGTGGGCATTGTACAAAGAGTGTGCATGGTGGTACCAACTTTTGTGTGGCACATGGGGGTGGTAAGCGATGTGCCATGCCTGAGTGCACAAAGAGTGCAAGGGGACGGACTGACTACTGCGTCCGACATGGTGGGGGAAAGAGGTGCAAGTTTGATGGGTGTGGCAAGAGTGCACAAGGCAGCACTGACTTCTGTAAGGCACATGGTGGAGGAAAGAGATGCTCTTGGGGCCATCCTGGATCAGTTTATGGTGGCCAAGCGGCTGGTCCTTGCAACTCATTCGCAAGGGGGAAGACAGGCCTTTGTGCGCTTCATAGTGGTCTGGTTCAGGATAAGAGGGTTCATGGGGGCGTTACTTTGGGTCCTATGGTTCAAGAACCTATACTTGGGAAGCTGGAGAAGATGAAAGACGTCCTCATTGCCGATGAAATGAATGTTGATGTAATTAATATTGGGACTTCAGCAAGCAGAACTTGTTCTGATTTGAAACAAGGCGGCCATTTCTCAGTTGGGCTAGGAGGCCAATCTTCGGCCCCTGTCCTTGTTCCAGAAGGCAGGGTGCATGGGGGGAGTCTGATGGCCATGCTAGCAGGCAGTTCAGATGCCAACACAAAGAGCATTGGAGGTGAATCATCGGGGCCAATGAAATCTTACTTGATGCCTCATAACTGGATGTAAGGCCATTTCTCTCACCTAGTTATTTGATTCAGTCTCAGTAGTTGGCTGAGTTTCTCTGAAAGTCAGCATGTCTGTGTCTTTTCTTCTTTTAGTTATTCTAGTGCTTTGATATATATAGAAGTTGTTCTCATTCATTGGTTCTAATGGAGAGAACCCCTTTAGTGTAACAGTATGGTGGTATATCAAGTCAAGGTAGGACATAATAGTTAGGCAATTTGAGTCTGGTCCTTTGGTGTTCTTTGCTGTAAATATTTATAAATGTCCAGCAGTTTGTTGTGAATACAGGTGATAACCTGTAAGGTCGGTCAGTTTGTCAGACATTCTGGTGCAATAAAGCCTTTATTACTGAGATCATTTATGCTTTTGCAGTTTGGTTGTTTAGTTGATCCTGCTACTTTTGTGAGGCAATCTGAAGAAGGTACTGTGATTTTAATAGCTGATAACTCTCTTAGGACCACAAGTAATAAACACTTAACAGCCTATTAATTAGTTGGCCATTACATTCGGTACCTCAACATCGCTGGCCATTACATTCAATGGCCCTTACGGCGCTGGTGCATGGAGTCATGCTCACATGTCCAACAAAAGGTGAATTGACTCTCTTTTTTTGGCGTTTTCTAGCACCTCAGAAAGTGCATTATTATTTTTATTATATTATAGGTTGATGAGTTTGGTTTAGGAATAAGCGATTTTAGCCTTTTAAGTTTGTAGTTTATTAGAAATACTAACAAACAATGGCAGGTATATGACTACTAAACAAATTGAACTAGTGAATAATCTGACATGATAAATTAAACAAGGGGGATGCTATTTACCATTGGTAGGTCGTTTTCATTAGTTACATGTTAAAAGAAAAATAATATTAAGCATATCAATATAGTATTCATTGGTGGGTCGTTTTCATTAGCTTTTATCTACTATGGGATGATAAGTTGGCTCTAAAGCTCTGGAAAATGGCATGCACAATCTTACAATGTATGTGAATATGTTGAAATATTGATGCATTGTGAATGTCGATCATTGAATGAATAATATAAAGTTATTGTAGCTAGTTTTGCCAAGCAATTTAACAAAAGTTATTGATTACATCATTTTGAGTTTCACATTATCGGCAAAAGTAGTGCTTTACGCTTTCCTTGAATAAGATAGGGCAATATCGATTGTTATTGTAATTAAAAACTGGTTTAAGTGATGGATTTTTTTAATTTATAAATTTCCCACCTATTATTCCCTTTCTTTATTATAATAGCTAGCTAGCCTTCAAGTAGAAAAATGTCTACAAAAAATTATTATTTTCTTTATAAATATTCAAAGCCAGCCATGGGCAGAGGCACTGAAAGCAACTGCCATGCCCCCTTCCACCAAGAGGCTGGGTTAATTTCTTTATATGAAGCCTCCATTTGATTTGATAAAATTCTTTTTTCAAAATTTCATCCATATATATTAGAATTGCAAAATCAACAAGCATAATAATCAAACCCATTAAATTTCATAACACTCTTACACATATTATAGTTATATATATATAATTTTTTCACATTTACTTGATTCACGTTGCCTTGTTCGACAAGAAAATATAAGTAGAAGTACTTTAAAACCAACTTAAGACAGCAGAAGGGGCCGCACGCTTGCATCCAATCATGCACGTAGTAAAGCAGAGTGCGCATCTAATTTGAAAGAATACACTCTTCAAGCATTTTAGACCACACATTTTAGCACACGTACCAGTCCCTTCAAGCATTAATGTCATTATTAGAAGAAGTTGATGACATTAGATCTTCAGAACCATGATAAGTTGATTGCGCTATTGCAAGCACAAAGCATGCACAACAAAACCACACCTCTCAAAGCACCGGACTCCATACCTAGCTAGCCACTCTTTCTTTGCTTTGTGTTTTTTACTCTCTATGATTCTCTAATAAACTCGATCACTAAGTTTGTCGGTAGGTGTAGTAGAGCCTCAAGCCAGAATTTAATTATAGGAGATCGGCTCCATGTTTGGGAATTCCTGTGATTCCTAAGCAGGACAAGATTGTAGCTAACACAATTAAGCTATAATTGAGCAGAAATTTTAGTGATCGATTGATATAATTGTGTAAAATCGATTGATATAATATAGTATAGGAGATCGGCTCCATGCTTGCATCGTTTCCCACACTTTATAGTATACTTGAAAGTCCTTCCGATTCCATTTGGAGCCTCTTGATTGTCATTATTGGTGTCCAACTCGGAGGAATATTGAACATCGGAATTAGCTGATGATCGATGAGATTGAGATCACCAAAGTCGAATCATGTTGGGAAAGATTGCGCCTAATACAAGGCCAATAAATTATTTGATAATCTTGCCCATCGACTTTTCTCACTCGTGTGTGATTAAAAAATGAAATAACAAAATAAAAGGAAAGCAACAAATAATTATGCAACAAAATAAAATGAGACACCAAAATTTATAGTGGTTAGGCAATGTGCCTACATCCACTGACAGCAGTAGTAATTTCTTCCACTATATAACATAATGGGATTACAAGAAACAATCTCACCAAAGTGACTAAACACTCTCTTGGATTCTCTCAAGAGGATCTCTGCCTCACTTGACTTTCTCTCTTAGTTGATCTAGTAAGGCTCTCTCTTTTTTTCTCTCAATCCACTGGAGTTAGGATCTCTTCCGAATTTCTTCTCTGACTTTACTTTGGCTTGCTATCAATTGCAAGGTTATGATGCCTTTATATAGGCAATTGATAATTAGCTAGCTCACCCTTGATTGCCATGAGATATCAATTCAGGCTTACCATTTTCAAAACACAGTCTGTGAACAAAGATAGTATAAAATCAATTATTTATTTCTAAATTTTATTACACTAATTTTTTTAAAAAAATTGAAGTTGGTTAGCAACTTTCGAGTAGATGATCAGCAGATGTATCATTATCTGACAAATACCAGAACTAGAGTGATTACTTATACAAATAGCTCTCAAGTTGTTGCTTTAGCTCATACCTATCCTCATAATCATCCCGTTGTGCTTCAATGGCAACAGTGGTCGGTGGGAAGAGATAGCAGATTCATACTAAAAAATATTCAACCACAAGAAGGTATAATTTATATAGAATTTTCCGAGCAAACCTTAGAAACTTTCATTAGGAATCTTTAAAATGTGATTGTTATCCGTGATAGTATGAGAAAATTTCGTCACTCTCCTAGCTAGCAATATTATTCAAAATATTATTCAAAATAATGTTGATGGTTCTAGAAGCTTTTACAAGTGATAGACCTCAAGACAAGCAAGCAAGGAAAATGAGATTAAATGAGCATGTGGATGGGCTAGGGCAACAAATCAAGATGGGCCGTAATAATATCTGTAAAGATATTTATTACAATGGGCCATACGAAATTTTATTACGCATAAGAAACCTTAGTACTATAATAATATTTATTACGCAGCAGCAAATCCTAATCTATAATAAACTTTATTACGTGCAGCAAAACCCTAATTTTAAAAGCCCAAGTCTATTCACAAGTTATTCCTTGAGGAGAAAGGAAAGCCTTCACCCTCTCTACTATATAAGGACTTCTCTATCTCATTATTTTATATCAAAAATATCATATATTTTTTGCATTTTCAGAGAAAGAGAGAGAGAGGGAGCCGCAAGGGTGAAGCCCTGTGTGTGTTTATGCATTTAATATGTGTGTTGAGTTGGTTTATTATTACTATATTCATTCCTTGTGGGATCGACCTCATGCTTTTCACCATTTGCTACTTTGTGATTCATGCATTTGCGAGTATACTTAGAGTTGAAATATATGTTAATTAATTTTGCTTTAAGAAAACATCAATAAATTTTGTGCCTCACAAGATAAGGCGTTTTTCATCTAATGATTCCGAGCCTCATAATGTCAAGATAGCATGTCAGGAATATTCATCTGAAGATTCTAACACTTATTATTATCGGGTACATATAATCACAGAACTTCAGCCTTGGTGGGTTAGAAATAGGATGTTTATTACATTGACTCAATGGCAATGGGTAGTGATTGTCCACAAATCTGCCGCCCTCACCCAGATGATCCAGTTTTTCAGTATTGGCCGACCTTCTTAATTACAACAAATTTGTGAGTCCTCCTATCATTAAAACTCTTGAGGATAAAATATATGTTCTTGAAACTTTACCAAAAACCTACCCGGTGTTAGAAGATGAAAGACTACAAGAATTATTTTTTAAGGTTTTTGATCCCTAAAAAAATGCATGAAAAAGTCTTCATTACCTCCCCACCTCCGCTGTCCAGATAACTGGGGTTATAAGAAGCCGTATGTGTGAAGTCACTCTGCTTGGGGACACAAGTTTCTTGTTGGTTCTAATGGCTTCCATGGATGTCTTAAGATGTATGATACGCGGCTTGATAAATAGGTCTACCACTGGTTTCGGGACTTGGTAGCTTTTGCAAAGGTGAAGGGTTTCTTTATTATGGTGGTATTCCCTGAACGAGTTATTGGTTGTCGGTTGGATTCAAATGGAATGCCTGAGAAGGAGTTTATGGTCTTTCAAGAACTTGAGCAGCTATTCTGCCCATTTTTATGGCTAGATGAATGTTTTATAAGCATATATGATAGTGACCAGATGTGGTTAATGCATAGTGTCATAGATACTCAAAATGATGATGCATATAAGACACATGTAGCCTTGAGTTATCATCTCGCATGACCCTGCTAGCAGTCTAGTCCTCTTTGTATGCGTCAAGGCTGCACAATCTTATAAGTTGGTTGTGTGTAACTCTGATGACCTTAAACATTCTGAAAGGCTGTCCTCAGCTTTCACCGTACTTTAGTATGTGAACAAGGATGATGGTATTTGGGAGAGAGAGTTGACAACCCCTCCACATCATCGTAATCGATATTGTGATCATCCGATACTCCAAGATTCTAAGCCTATGTTATCTAAAGATTTTGAGCCTCTTTCATTTGAGGCTCATAATGTCAAATGGGCATTCTTCATCTGAGGATTTTGTGCCTCACAAGAGAGACGTTCTTCATCTGAGGATTTCGAGCCTCATAATGTCAAGAGATCATGTTAGGAATGTTCATCTGAAGATTTTGACATTTCTTATTATCGAGTACATATAATCACAGAACTTCAACCTTGGTGGGTTAGAAATAGGATGTTTATTACATTGACTCAATGGCAAGGGGTAAAGATTGTCCGCAAATCTGCCGCCATCACCTAGATAATCCAATTTCTAGTATTACCAGTGTTCTTAATTACAACAAATTTGTGAGTCTTTCTATCATTAAAACTCCTGAAGATAAAATATATGTTCTTGAAACACTACCAAAAACCTACCAGGTGTTAGAAGATGAAAATGTTAAAGGTTTAGATCGAGATTGAGATGGAAGCTTTTTATGTAATTAATTTACTAAGAGAACATCTTGCTTAAGAGTACTTCCCTTCCTGTCTCCCTTTCCTTACCAAATCTAGAAACTTTGCATATTTATCTAGACTGTATGTAACATATGATTTGTTTTTAAAATCGAATAGGGTGCCTAGAGGATATTTTTATCAGAGATCCCATGTAGAATTTTTCTATTCCAAGGAGAAGTTAGATGCTCTTGTTGACAAATGCAAGGCTCTTCCATCTCTAACCCACAATGCCATTAAAAGAAATGGGAGTTGAATATCTAATAAAGGTTGAGAAGATGTAAATTTGGTAACATGGGAAGTCTTCCCAGAGGGGACAATCGAACGGACTGTTCTGAATCATGGCAATTTTATTGTTTGGAAAGATGTGGCATTTGAAATTGGGTTAACATGGGCTAGCTCCCGAGTACTCATCTAGGGAATTGCTTAAAAGAGGTTTGATTTCTTCATTCTATTCTCTTCTGGCTTGTTTACATAATAATTATGGTTTGATTGTTCAAATGCATGCTTATCACACGGCCCTACGAACACTTTTTAACTCATTTTTTTGCCTACCATTTACGGCCGATTTGGTTCACGATATTGATTTCCTAGGAAATCAATTCTTATGCCTTTTCCAGGGGAAATGGTAATGTTGGAAAAGTAAACTAATAATTTCCTTTTTATTTCTATTCCCTTATTTGGTCTATGCATGAATAGGAAATAAAATTGGTCTAATTTTTCATTTATATCCTTATTTATTAAACACAAATAATATTTATTTTAATTAATTTTAAAAAATTTCAGAATTAGTTTAGTAAATAGAATAAGCAATAAATATTTTCTCAAGTGGGGGAAAACCAAAACCCAAGCTCCAGCAAGAGTTTTATTTTCCCCCTAAAAAGGGAAATAATTTCAGCGAAAAAATAATTTTCCTTCCATGTACTTATCAAACATAGAAATGAAATTGATTTCTCATTTCTAGGCCTCCAAAACTTGAACCAAACGGGCTCTTAGTTTTGTTATGTTGACACGATCTTGTTCATGATTTGTGTAGGTGCAGAACAACTACTTCTTTGTCAGTTTGGTAGATAATGACTACATCCATGGCGATCTATTTGCTGTTTTTGCTGATTTTAGAATGAGCTCTTCAATTTCTTACAGCCACATTTAAGAATCATTTTGTTCATATACCTGACACCGATAGTTAGGTTACATGGCGTATTTATTTTGAACAATCCAAGACATGGGTTTGATCATGGATGGAAATGTATGATTTGTGCACACCTAAAACGATAGTTAGGTTACATGGTGTATTAATTTTGAACAAACTAAGACATGGGTTTGATCGTGGATGGAAATGTATGTTTTGTGCATACAGGTTATGTATTTTGAACACACCAAGACATAGGTTTGATCACAGGTTTGATCATCATGGAAATATATAAATGGCACAAATTTATTTATATGTTGTGTGTACATGAGTGTGTTTGATGCTTTACCTTGATTTTTTTTTTCCTTAAATCTGAATTCTTTTGGGTTGGACTAGTTGGTTTGAATTTTAATGTTCTTTTTATAGGAGAAAAAAAAAGGATGACAATTATGTCTTAGTTACTAAGGTTTTTTCTATCTTGGTTACTATATGATTTTTTCCAATGCGAGTGTCTAGATTGATTATCACGTATTTGACATAATTCTTTAATTACCATTACTTGACTTGTTTGATGAAGAATATGTTTAACTCAATGCGTCTTATTTCACACATAAAATGTTAGATTCTCATTCATGAACATAAAAGAAACAAAAAATAGTGATTAATTTCCAATATCTTATTTTAAATGTATGGGTATAATTAACTTAATCCTATTCTATCCTCGTATGCATTAACTTTGGTTCTTATAAGCGAAAAATTACCTTTGGCTTGGGGAATGAGAATCTAATTTTACAAATTAAGGTTGCTCAGTCCACTCCAAGTTGTCATGTGATTGGGTGGTTGCACGTGAATGAGTATTATGAGCCAATTACGTAGTTTTTATTTATTTAAGAAAAAAACAAAACAAAACAATTTTAGTATCTAGGTCTACTTTACCTGAAGATATAATGTAGAAACTGAGATCATATGCAAATGTATTGGTTGCTGTGGAACCACATTCATCAAACATATAAATGTAATCTTTTGCAGCAAATATGAGCTCTACATCAAGAGCAAAGTTGGTCAATTATTTCAATTTCAAATGCATCAACTTTGTCTTGTACATGTACATGTGAGGTAAACTAATGCCAATTCCAATTCCAATTGGTTCTCTCAATTTAGTACATGTTTCAGTTTCAAATAGTGGAATTATTGAATTCTAAATGATAAAACTGTAGGATGAATTCTATGAGAGTTCAGTTGTTTTTCCAAAGGTTCCCCTGATGAGAGTTGAAGGGCCAATTGTTATGCTTAATTATTTATTTTTGAGATTGATTTTTGTTTTCCTAAAGCATTGTACTTCGTTTTATACATTGTATAATTGCATTTGCACTTCTTTTTTAATATTGGACAGCTGGACAAGTTTCATATCACTTAAAACTTGTTACCAATGGTAGTTTTGGTCCCTTAAGTTGAGACCAGTTTATTCTTTAACATTTGATGGACTTTTTTGCTCTTCTGAGTAAACATTTGGAATTACTTATCTCCATGCATATTATGTTTTGACAGTAATGTTTAAGCTGGGAAATTATTTGGGGTACATCTTCGTGGGATACATTCTCATGCCTTTGTCAGCTCATTTTTGGTTTGTCCTCTTGCAACCTTATTTGGGAGTCACAAATAGCAACTTCAAATCTGTAAAGACTTAGCCTCTATTTTGTGCATATTGTCCCTGTGGGTTCAAGTCCCACCCGTGCCCTTTAAAATTTGCCATTAAGCAAAACAAGTCAAAAGTTGGCTAGTACTCAAAAGAGAGAAGGTGGATAGCATTCTCCACTAAACAAAACAAGTCGATTAAAAGTTGACTTACTCGATACACATTTGAGACGAATATGATGCAACCACCCTTGTTATTAACATGGGCCAGCAGAACCCAGCATAAATAGCAACTGAGAGAACTTGTCTTACTGCTGTTGACAGTGATTTGTAATGTTCAATGCGACCACCCTTGTTATTAACATTGACCTTCAAGTAGTCATGCTGTTGAGAATATCCCACCGCAGTAAGTAGTGAGTAACCATGAAAAGTAAAATGTGAAACAAGATAGTGAAAGTAAAATGAAGCACGACAAATAATTCAACTGAAATTTCATTCCAAGTCCCAAAGCATTCAACAACACGCTTTGTTTGTTTTGTTTTCTTTCAAAATGAATTTCAATCCCTTATCTCCAATTCTCCTCCATCCTTATCATTTGATCTGGAGGAATATGTGGTCACACAGGAACCCCTTGTGCATTTACACCCCCTGAAAACTGTAAAATAATGTATTTTACAAAATTTTGAACTTACTTCCAGATTTTTCCTTCTTCAATATATCTTTTTTAAACAGCAACATCCTTAATTTTTACATTATTATTTTTCATATCAAATCTGTATATGTGGACTTTAATTTCCTTGTATACAACATTCCCTCATGCACCTAGAACTTGGCCAGTTTAGAAAGCTCATCAACTGCTTCAACCAAGTGATCAAGCCTAGCCACAAACTCAATAAGCAAGGAAGTGAAAGTGGCCAGTGACAAATTTGCAGTGCTCTCAAATGCCTTCATCCTAGGCAAGAAGTCCGTACCAGCTGACCCTTCTTCTTCAAAAGCATCAACCTGCCTTGGTGGCCAAGAATAATGCTGCCTTCTTGACTGTTTTCTCATCAGCTCATGGTAAGACTCTGCAAACTGCTGTGTGCTTTGGTTCAGCGGGTTCGAGTTGTTTTCGAGGCTACTGCTGCTATCAAGCTGATTATCGACAGCCAGTAGTTGGCTTGGGAGGTCTAAGAAGGTGTTTGATAGGGTCAGAGAGAGCCTGGAGAGTGGCTTAGAGAAGTTATTGTCTGGGGGATCACAACTGGATGTGAGGAGATAAGAGTGTATGTCTATGGAACGTTGCAGACGCTCTGTGGAGCTGTGAACCCTCTTGAGTAGTGATGTTCTTGTGCTTCTTTTCATGTTGCTGATGTCTTGGCCCAAACTCCTTACCAACTCTGCAGCCTGGCTTGTGGCTTCTTGTATCTCTGACTGGAATGTAATTCGGAGATTGTAGGGTGCCTAAAGACCAACCGATAAAACATTTATGCAAACAATAATGTTGAAGATATGCTAATGGAAGAACACAAAAATAAAAGAAGAGAAAGTAATGTAAACAAGAGTTTCATTCTTTTATCTTTTTTAGTTAGTATTTTTCTGCTACATCAGTAACCATCTACTTCAATTTCTAAGAGTAAGACTGCCTTGGCCAGAATACATCAACATAATTTACTGGAGAAGGGGAGCTCAGTTAGTTGCAAGTTATTCTGCATACCTCATAAGGTGAGATCAGAGCTATGCAGTTTCCCATTGAGATCCTTCAGATATGTCCCTAGACAGTCTTGTGACAGAGGATCTGCTCACAGTACAATACCAACTAGCTATTGGTTTAATGGTATTTCTCTCCACAATGTTGGAGACGTCCCAAGTTCGAATCCCTCCTCCCCCAGAAAAGAAAATAAAATCTCTCATTTACCAAATTCATGAAATTGTCTGAAAACCAACTAGCCCTATTCCTCATCCATCCCAAATGAAATTTGTTATGCTATCATGCCTTTATATTAGTATATATGTAGGTGCTCTCTGTACGTCACACTATAAGATCTATAAGGTTCCATAGTCCCTACTAACATCTTCTTGGTCTGAAGATCAAATTCTCATGTGAATCAGGTCATAGGAATCTTTATATGCTTGTGATTTGTAATTTATATCAGACTGATACAATTAAAAACAGATGAAATAGATGTCATGAACGCCTTTTGGCAGTGGTCAAGCTAATTATATTCCTAGCCCCTAAATATTGTACACCAACTAGAGAATAAACACATCGTATAATTTGCAAAACTTGATTCTCAGCCCAATTAATTCTTTCCACATATTCGCCTGCTCCGAAAAATATAGACCAGTGACATAAGTTTTAATAAATTTGTATTTTGTTTGTAGATTCCTGAAATTTTTAGCTTCAACAGTTGGAAAAGGGTTCTGATTCCTTTCAAGTGGTCTGTGAATATCCATCTGATTATTTTATATGTAGACCTTTAAAAATTAATCAGACACAAAGGGGGTTTGAAGTACATGGTAGAAGCTAGCTAATGAATTGAATACATATGTGATATGTGCACCCACATGTACACACATGGGGAGGGAGAGCAGAGGAGAATATATACCTGAATTTCAGAGTGCAGAACTCCATGAAGTGCCATAACCTCATATGCACAATATCTTAGAACTGCTGCCACTTTAACATATTCTGACCAGGGATAGAAGAAGTGTCTGAACCTCCCATGTGGTGGTTCCCATTTTGCTGAGACAGCCTTGTATTTAAATATGCAACAAGCAGGACTATTTTTTCAGTACATGGTATTTTTGGTAGTATAGAGCTGGTTTTAAAGCTTATGAACAAATTAGAAGAAAATCATTACCAAAGACTCAAGCTTTGCTGATGAATTCAATGTGTTTCGGCATTTCCTATATGCAGGCTCGTCTGGAAACTCATCCATCACAGTTTTGCAGAATTCAGGATGCTCTGATCCATCATCTTCAAGATATTTTCTAACACATTCTGAGATTTCAAAGATAATAGTTAAGAACTTTAGTACTATTGGTTTAGTGAAATAAAATTCAAATATTAAATAGCCTGGTTGGATATGCATGCTTCAACAACCGTGTGCTTAAAGTGTAGTGTCAGAGACTATATATTCCAACCACAATAACTAATGATATTATGTAATAGATGAGATTCACTTGTTATATCAATTATTATAATCAGTTATTAATTGACACGTTACGATCATATAATTTTGTCAACTAATTAATGTGGTTAGATGACTCAAAAAATATAGTCTTTAACATTTTCCATATCTAAATCCATCAAATTACTGAAAAATTTCTGTTAGCTAGGTTTTCGGGTTTTTGTGTGTGTGTTTTGTTGTTGTTGTTGCAAGTGCAAGCATATATGGTTGTTTTGCATACTATAGTCTATATTTACATGTGATTGCCATTTTTACTTTTTCTAGTGATTAGAAGCTAAACCTACCCGATAAATTAACTTGAACTATTTTTACTTATTTCAATGATAGTCACATATTATAGATTCAAAAGTTATGTACTCATGAATGTAATTTCACACCTAAATATTCAAAAAGTTATGAACTCATTTATATTTTTACTCACACACTCTTAGATTTATAATTAAGTGTAAAAGTGGAGTAAAAACAAGTAGAAACGGATACACTTAAGTTATTAACTTACCTTCAAGTGAGTCAGCCACAGAGTCAAAGTTGTTGACAAGCTCCTTGTGTAACTGCTCACCAGCCCATATTGGGAAAACAAGTACATTCACAAACACTGCTACAAAGCCTCCAATGGCGATAGAGTAGAGTCGGTCCATGGCAGTCCTCAATGGATTTCCAATCGACATCCGATACCCAGAAACCACGATCAAACAATAGGTGAAAAGTATGACCCTGAATCCATACTCATATGGCACAAGTGATGGCCACAATTTCATGAACGATGTAATGGTTCCTGCATATATAAAATGTCAACTAATTAAAACCAAAAAACAAAGGTGCTTAATCATTTGATTTAAGTGAATGGCTTTGTTCGTTCATTTGGGAATACTAATTAGTTTATTTGTAGGTGGCATACCAATTAAGAAGATGCTAATGCCAATGATGATGGGTTCAGCTACGCGGCCAGAACTTAGTGCTAGTTGAGCAACACCAATGGCCAAGATTCCCGCAAGCAAACTTCCAAGGGCTCGGTTAAATCCTCTGTTAAATGTTGCACCTACAATATATTTCGCAAACATGGTATGTATGAGTAGTTTCAAACAATATTAGTAATATATACACATGCATAAGCCTTTAAGGATGATCTACGTCCTAAAGTCCGCATGTAGATTGCCGACTAGGAAAATTATAACTATTTTCGGAAATGCTTTATTATTAGGCTTCGTGAAACTTGATCATTGATTATAGGGTTATTGGTCAAATTCACCAACTGACTAGATAACGTTAGATCATATATATATATATATATATATATATATACATGTGCTATTGGTCAAATTCACCAACTGACTAGATAACGTTAGATCATATATATATATATATATACATGTGCTAAAGTCTAAAGATCATGTTAGTTAGTTTTGTATGTTGGGGCATGAATTAACATGAATATGTAGGCATGCATGAAGTTATGCATGCACATACCAACTGTGTATTCGAACATGATGGCAACAGTGAGGATGGACCAAATGATATTGGTGCCAAAAACTTCATAAGGTGCTCGGAATAGTATAAGCAAAGACACAATAAGCACAGCCAGGCCAACTTTGAGTGAGAATTTTACTCTGTTGCTATCCTCCCTGCAAAATTCCCAAACATTCCACATCCAAGCTTTGAAGCAGAAGCCTCCTCCTCCTCCATTACTGCCGCCTTCATACTGTTTCACTACTTTGGTGGTAGCAGCAGGAATGTTAATCTCAATACTACCCTTCTTGCCATTCATTCTCCAATGCAGCAATATAGTCTCTTCCAAGTAACCTATGAGGTGCTCTTTGAAGAGCCCCGTATTGTCAAATTGCTAAGAAATTAAGCTAGAGCTTTTAATTTCAGAGATGATCGAGTGAATTGAAGCAAGGGAGACAAGGGTGCAGAGATCACAAACTGGTGTGGGAATAGTGATTGAGTTCTTGGGGGTGTGATCAGAAGAGAAGATTAAGGTAGGTTTTAAAGAGGAGGGGGTGCATGTAGTTATATATGGTTGTTGTGCAAGTAGGGGTAAAAAGTTCGTCTAGTCAGGATGTCATGCATAAATGAAAAGAATACAATACGACAATAATAGAGAAGAGATCAAATGAAGCTAAACCTCAGGATAAAAAGATGCTTAATCTCAATAATGCTAGCTGCATGCATGAATATATGGAGAGAATTAGAATCTAAAATATATTGCTGTTTTCCATCGCCACGTTTGCCTCTCCAAAGTATTGATCTTTCATCACCATATGGAGAGTGGTAAATACCATTAATTAGAGTACGCAGACTAGTAGTATTAATCCTCCAATACTTATGACAACGAAAAATTATTTGTACTACATTAATTTATTGAAAGTCTTGTTGTTATCATATCTCTTAAAGACGTGAAATTGACCATCTATTAAGTAATTCAAACTTCAAAAGAGATACGGTCGATGAATATGATACATTTAACACTAGTACTCTTTAAAAGGAATGAAAACGTACATAAAAGGTATGTGTTTGGCTTTTGATCGATTTAGATTAGAGATACTTTCATTTTAGAAGACTCATTTTGAATTTCACATGAAATATGGTAATTTGGCAAAATTCCACACTATAGTTAAGGGTTCCTTAAATTTTAACCTAGAGAAGGTAAGAGTGATCAGCAAGAGAGATATTTATGGAATACAGAACTCATCAGAAGCTACGACTCCTTTAACAAGGAAGCCTCTTTAGTTTGGTCTTTCTTCATGAAGGAATATTACCTACGACTAAGACTGCTATGCCCTCATCAATTAAATGGTTGTTTGTACGTTCTGGGATATGCACAACTTGTCAAAAAAATTATATATCAAAGAATTTTCTATATATCCCTCATCTTCAGCAATCTCTGGTGGCTGTTCCTTTTCTATCCTCTTAGCCTCAGTGATTTTAAGCATAACATGTTCTTTAATTCTTTCCTCTAACTAGCCATCCATCCATCTAATATCATCATATTTCATGTGTTTTTATATATGCCTAATTTATTCCTGAACTGAGACAGAGAAATTTATTCCATGATTCTTAGCTAATTAATATAGTATATCTTACGTTACTTTATTACTATATACTGCATAAAATTGCAGGTATTTTAGTGCTCCATCTATCTATTTCTGAGGACGATTTGTTTTGTCCCCTCTTTCTTCAATTAATGAGGAACATATTCAAGGAATAAAATGATGTAAGATAAACTGAGATTTGACAAGAAAAAGTGATTAAGGAGTTCCACTGTAGATGGGGATGGATGGATGGGAAAGATGACCAAATTAAGTATGTATCTAAATTAATTCGATCAGGGCTAAGTTTGGGATTAGAATCTGACCACCTCATAATTCTGCAAATTCTCTCGTGTTCCTGACGCGTATTTGTGTCTTAACACCGACACAAACACATGGAGTCCACCACACACAAAAGTTTGTCTCACATTTTTTTCTGTGAGTGTGTGGTGCATATTTGATGATGAAGTACCTTTTAGCAATGGCAGCAAATTAAAGGCCCTTTAGTCGATCACAGGGCCTGCTCTGTATTGCGAACTCAAAAAGTTTACTTCTGTTGCACTTGGTCCGAGCTTGAGTAAACACTCACTCACTCAGTAAATCATTACTTTACTTACTACTCTTTTCCCCACGTCGGCATGTATTGGATTAATTTCCTCAAGTAAATTGTAGGTGACATATATATGAAGCATATTGCCTTTTCGTGAGTCAATTTTGGGAATGTCAAACGTATTCTAAATAAGAACAATTGGTTATAACTAAGTTTTTTGAGTCTAATAATTGTCTAATATGATATCAGAATTTTATTTATATGAGGTATTGCATTCGAAATCTCCATTCTTCATTCTTTATTTCTTTGTTGTTTGCCTGATACATGAGTCTTTACACATATAGAATAAAGCTACATACAAAGTAGGACGTGCAAGTTTGATATACATAATTAACACATTTTGTAATAATTTAAACTTTTGAAATTCATTGATTGACGAATTATTAGATTATCAACTTGATACGATTCAAATTATAATTTGATAATATAACATGTCACATTGTTTAATAGACAAAAAAAAAACATTTTATTTATTCGTCATATTAGGAATGAACTATTAATTTATAATGACAGCATAGCCAACATATGGTGGAATTGGATGCCCAGGTGTTTGTAGTGAGGATTGCAAGTATTCTATACTCTGATGTGTAGAGGGGCTTGTGGTGTTGTGGAGATGAAAATGGACCACCGCACTACCATCACCACCCCACACACACACACACCAAGTAAAAATATAAGGTCATTAGGCGCACTTCCAATTCCAACACATGTTTGGTTGTGGAGGATATTTTGACATTGGTAAAGTAAGAAAGGGACCATTCCCATATTTTGTTTTTCTTTTAATTTGAAAAGTCCTTCACATTTATGATTACAGTAAGTGCCAAACTGTCAAACTGCCAATGCATGATGAGGAAACAGAAATGTAAAAGTTTGAGCTTTCTCAGTCAATTTGAGCCTTCACATGGATGATGGATTGGATCATTAAAGATCGATTGATTCATGGACCAAAAGACTCAAAATCACTTGTACACATTTATCACGTTGAGATTCCCTGTGATTCTGCCTATGGGAAGCATCAGTTAGCTTCAGTTTTGAATTTTATTTACTAAATAAAGTGATAACATGTGAATAATAAAATTGAGTTGAGACATACACTTAATAACATATAAACATATACTAATAGAAAAATCTATATCCTTGTAAGAAGATTGTGAACTCATCAAATTATGAGAGTTAAAATGTATTTGTATGTCATGCTTTGCATTTTATGTAAGAGAGGTGTTTGAATTCTTTTTTTAGTTTTGATTTTTACTCAAAGATAATTTTATTTTTTTCTTTAAAAACAATGTTTAACCATGGTCAACTCAACTCCCATGAAGTCCATTATAGTCATTTTCTTCACGTTCCCGCTACAAGACATAACTCCACCCAAACCGCCGTTGACAAAGACCCAGTGCTAGTCTCTCCCTGTCCGAAGACCCAACGCCCCCACTTGACCGCCAAATTGACCAAAACACCCCCCAAAATGGGCGGCAACTGCAGCACCGCCCTCCACTCCGCCCAAGACTCCACCGAACCCACATCGAACGGCGTAGTCCGGGTCCTCCCGCCCAATGCAACCCCGACCCGACCCACTCCACCCAAACCCCAACCCCACCCAACCTCAGCAACCGGCACCGCTCCTATCGGCCGGGTCCTGGGCCGGCCCATCGCGGACGTCCGCTCCACCTACACCTTCGGACGCGAGCTGGGCCGCGGCCAATTCGGCGTCACCTACCTCGTGACCCACAAAGAGACCAAGCAGCAGTTCGCCTGCAAATCCATCGCCACGCGTAAGCTGATCAACCACGATGATGTGGAGGACGTCCGCCGCGAGGTCCAGATCATGCACCACCTGACCGGCCACCGGAACATCGTGGAGCTCAAGGGGGCCTACGAGGACCGCCACTCGGTCAACCTCGTCATGGAGCTCTGCGCCGGCGGCGAGCTCTTTGATCGGATCATAGCCAAAGGGCATTACTCCGAGCGCGCCGCGGCGAACCTCTGCCGTCAGATCGTGACCGTGGTGCACTATTGTCACTCCATGGGGGTCATGCACAGGGACTTGAAGCCCGAGAATTTCTTACTTTTGAGTCGGGACGAGGACTCGCCGCTAAAGACTACCGATTTTGGGCTCTCCGTGTTTTTCAAGCCAGGTCAGGACGCACGACTAGTGGGTTGTGTAGTGAATGTTCAGCTTTGATTGTTTAAATCATATATAGTTTTATTTTTACAGTTATTTTTCTGACTATAATGCTTGATTTTGCTGCTTGCAAAAAGCAAAAGTTGCAGTCTTTTAACATGTAATTTTAAACCCCAATCTTGAAACAAGTAATGGGTTTGCTTCAATTTGTATGTTTGTCATGTGGTTCATGAATAATGTCTCAATGCCATTTCATTGCATTGCTTGTATATGGTAAAACTTTTGAGGGGGAGGGAGAAAGGAGAGGTGGGTTAGGTCTTGATTCTGAGCTGGAGTTGATAACTTGTGAAAGCGGCATTGGTTTAGAAGTTAAAAGATTTAAGCCCCCGTCGCCTACTCTTCTTTATGAGTTATATCACTTTCCACTTATATGTCCTCTGGATTGGACCTCATCTGGAGATGCTTCAGTGAACATTGCTATTGGTGGGAGAAGAGCATTTATCCTGGCATCCAACGTATTGCGATTTACAATTAATTGTTTGCCTTGTTTGCTCCTTGTACCAAAAAAATGAGCAAAACCCTACATATATGCCTATTCTACTTGTAAACTGTGAATTACTAACAAGCACCTTGTGGTTGCTATTGCCAGAATGTTGCTACTTATATTTCTCAATAATTTCTGTTGCTTTGGTTATACAAACCTAGAAGTTTACAGTTTGTTTTTGAGTGCAGGAGATGTATTTAAGGATCTTGTGGGAAGTGCATATTATGTTGCTCCTGAAGTGCTGCGCCGGAAATATGGATCTGAGGCTGATATTTGGAGTGCAGGGGTGATACTATTCATTCTACTTAGTGGGGTCCCACCATTCTGGGGAGGTATGGCTTTTGTTTCTGAAGAGTAATAGAATTTGGTTATCTTTGTTATTGTTTACCCTTTCCTGTGAAAGTTGCCATTACCAATATAGTCCTTTTAGTTTGTGAGTAGGAATATGCGAAAAAGCTAAATATTGCTTATGAATTCGGTTAACACTAGTACATCCATGTATAGATCATTTCCTTCATGAGTATGCCATCTGGTTCACTGATACTACTGAAAAGTCTCAGATGGGTTTTAACCACCTTTGTTTTTTATATTTTATTCAATGCTGAAAAAAAACATGGATTTTTTTTTTTTTTTTCAAAACAAACTGATAGAAAATTTAATTACTTTACATCCTTCCTCATGATCAATTTAACTGGCAGTATGCATTATGCCATCACTCAACAGCAGCATGAATATAAGTTTATTATCCATTAGTTTATCACATTTTCTAAAAGTTGCTTGGTAGCGATCTTCAGTTTCACTTTTCTTTATGTGCAGAGAATGAACAAGGTATCTTTGATGCTATTCTTCGGGGACATATGGATTTCTCATCTGATCCTTGGCCTTCCATATCCAGCAGTGCCAAAGATCTTGTGAAGAAAATGCTTCGAGCTGATCCTAAGGAACGGCTTGCTGCAGTTGACGTCCTCAGTAAGTTTGACCAGAGATATTTCCTAGACATGGAATACTTTCACGTATTTCAAGCTTTGTTTTGTTTTTGTTTTAATTTTTTAGTATTTCTTTTACTCTCCATTATTTGCTCTCCTGGCATTTCCTCCCTCTCCCGAAAGCAAAACAAAAATAAAGAAAATGGGTTAGAAGTTTGAATGCTTACTTTTCTATGTGTAGAAGTGGGCATTATTTTGCATAATTTGTAGTTGGGATCATGCTAGGAATGATGACATGGTATCATATCCTTCTTGGCATCTTTTTTTATGTTAACAAATTATGGTATGAAAGTTATAGAGGATTCTCCTGGTCACAGAGTTGCAGTTTTATCTAAGTGAGCTAGGCATACGGGACATCAGAAGTTGTGGAGGATTTAGAGAACATTATAAACAAGCTCAATTGATATGGTGTTCACTGTCATCAGGGTTTAGGAAGGCAATATGTTTGGCCCTATCATACAGACAGGAAATTTTCATGTCATGTGTTCTCCGTTAAACTCATCCATGCATTAGGGTTCTTCCTTGGTCTTTATTTGCATTCAAATGTGCTACAGTTTTTGAACCACTCAAATTGCATGCAGATCATCCATGGATGCGAGAAGATGGTGATGCATCTGATAAACCTCTTGATATTGCTGTTCTAACTAGAATGAAACAGTTCAGGGCAATGAACAAACTCAAGAAAGTAGCATTGAAGGTGAAAATAGCTTTTTATCATCATCAGTAACATTATCTCCATGCATATCGGGTACAAATGAATCCTAGGGCTTGGGCTGCTGCAGGGCTGGCCCATGTCATGCATGAGAGTAGAAATGCATCAGTATCGTCATTCTTGTTTTCATGATCAAATCTTTAATCAAATTACAAATTTTTTTTTCTCTTTTGCAGGTTATTGCAGAAAATCTTTCAGAAGATGAAATCATAGGCTTGAAGGAAATGTTCAAATCCATGGACACAGATAACAGTGGAACAATTACATATGAAGAGTTAAAAGCTGGCCTTCCAAAACTTGGTACCAAGCTTTCTGAGTCAGAAGTGAGACAGTTGATGGAAGCGGTAATGTCTCCAGTCTTCTTAGTATTTGTCCAACTTGAGCTTCATGATGCTAGCATGTTTTCTAATTTTAGTTAAAAGAAATATATGAGAAAATAAATGAGAGAAAAGAAAGAGAAGAGAAGAGAATTTTAATCTCTCTTTTTTTTTTGATGGGTAGGAACGAAACAAAGAGAAATTTTAATTGAGGACATTTTTGAAATATTTAAAATCATATGTCTAAATCTCATTTTTTTGCCAGTATCTCCACTCTTGGAAGGACATAAAAGTGAGTCAGGGGGGAATGAGGTTCCAAAATCTCCCTTTTTCTCAGATTTCTTCACCTTTACTCATCCATTTTTCTTCTCTTTTCCTTTTCTTCCTTTCTAAACACAAATTTCTAAGAATATACTGAGAACACTTTGGTGGAACAGGGTCATCACCTTATTAATGCTAGAGCCATTATAAGCCTATATAAGTCATTCAGCTTTATAGCTGGCTTATATCTTATATGGTATATCCTTGTGCACACTTAATTTTGATGATCAATTCCATGATTCTACAAATTTGACAAATTGTGTTTACCTTTTCAGGCTGATGTGGATGGAGATGGTACAATTGATTACATTGAGTTCATAACAGCTACCATGCACATGAATAGAATGGAAAGGGAGGACCATTTATACAAAGCCTTTGAATATTTTGACAAGGACAAGAGCGGGTGACAATTTACTCTCTTACTAGGGAAATATTTATAGCAGTCTTTTGTTCCCTATGTTTATACAAACATTATTGTGGAAAACTGAAACTGAGTATCTGTTTTGTTTTTTGTTTTTTCCTTAACTTGACTTTATTTTAGGTACATCACGATGGAGGAATTGGAGCAAGCACTTAAGAAGTATAATATGGGGGATGAGAAAACAATTAAGGAAATCATTGCCGAAGTTGACACAGACCTTGTATGTTCATAATCTCTCTGCCTTCATAATATAATAAATGCACTTTAATGAAGATGTGACAGATAAAAGGATTAGGGTCTGGTCCTTTATAACATAATGGATCATATGGTTATCCAAATTATATTTTTACTTAGATGATTAAGTGGTACAGCATATTGAAAAAAACAAGGAAAGGAGAAAATCCAATTGAAGGTATAAGGTGAAATGTTACATTATATTGTTAGAAGAGGAAGCCTTGATGTCACAATTAATGAATTTCCAATTTATTTGCAGGATGGAAGGATTAACTATGATGAGTTTGCAGCCATGATGAGGAAAGGCAATCCTGAGTTGGTTACAAACAGACGAAGAAAGTAAACTAAACAGAGTCTGAATGTTTTGCTGAGCTAAACTCCTGGCTTAACTGGTTTGTTAATTTTGCGGGTTCTGTTACACTTTGAGATATCGTTTTAGGCTTTAGCTGCTTGGGATTGCAACAAAGTGGGAGAGATGAGCTTCATTTCCAGCAGACGCGGAACCTACAAGGGACTAGCGGGCCCTGGCCATTGCAAACTTTTGAAAAAAATTCAATATAAGTTGTAATTACAATTTGTTTTTTCTCCTCAACGTTATAGTTAACTCAAACCTCACAACATTTAGCTATTTATTCTTTTATGTTATTAGTAATGTGAGACTGAGAGTTTATTATTATTGTTTTTATTTAACTGATCATATTGCTTTTTTATTTCTTATTAAGATTGGGATTATTTGAACTCATTTATTCTGTTTCTTATTCTTAGTACAACTTTTTGTATGTAATATTTTGGGTAATTTAATCTAATATCCCCTTTTCATATCACTTGAGCTTTTTTAAATTTAATCTCCCTTCTTCAAAACTTACTTTTCCAACTCTTTTTTATGTGAAATATTTATAATACCTTTTATATATATACTCTTTCATCACGTGTTAAGTCTTGAATGTATGTGAATCTTGCGAGCATAAAAAAATCAGAATATACCGGGAATCTGAAATATGGATTTCAACGACCAAAAGAGGGAGAATCTGCAAATAAACTTTTAGCGAGCTGATATTGTTTGCAGGCCCACTGAAACATAAAAACTGAAAGAGAAAACTCCGGCGGCAAAGGACCCGCCAGATTTGGATCTGTTACAACGTTCGACTCCTTCAAATTCGATCTATCTCAAATTCCCATCATAACATTGTTTTTTTTTTTTTTTATCTGTAATTTCTTATCATTTCGTTAAACTTCAAAGGCCAGCAGGACACAGGGCAAATCGTAGAGGTCCATTCCCAATTGGCCATGGTAAAAACTTCAATTTTCCGTTTGTTTCCTGGGAAATATTAATGAGATATGGCAATAAAATGCTGCGAAACCAAGCCATTCTTTTCGAATTTCCTAATTTTTTTCGTATTCATTGAATTGAAAATGAAGATACAGCTTTTGGTTAGAATCTGATAGCTCGATGAGTCATATTGACGAATAGGTTTCGAATACTTTAGCATATATTCTGCTATAGTTATTGATTGCATACATTGTGTTTGGATAGTTACATGTTTACTGTTTAGCTTAAAAGCTCGAAATTTATGCACTATGTTTTCTTTTAACAGGTTTACAGTAGAGGTCAAATTAAACAAACTGTCCTTTCGGTGTATGGGAGTTTTGGTTTGGTGTTTGGTGCGTTGAGCATTTCCCCTATTTATGTTTATAGATGTGCATTTTCTGGAGGGTTGTTGAATTACCAAACTGAGGATGTAGTACTTGGGGTGTTTTCGTTGATCTTCTGGACTATTAATCTTATTTCATTGTTAAAGTATGTTGTCATCATGTTGGGCATTGACGATAATGGTGAAGGTAAATGCTGAATCTGTTGATACACTTGTCATTGATTATGTAAGCCCTTTTGTTGTTTTGTGGATTTATGGTTGCATTGTTGAGACATTGGCAGGTGGGATTATTGCATTATACTCACTCCTTTGCAGAAATGCGAAAATCTGTTTGCTGCCTAATCATCAAGCGGCTGATGAGGAGATCTCTACGTATCGTTACAAAGGTCGTTCCCATAGGAACAGACCGACTTCTCCATTGAAAGAATTTATTGAGAGACATAAAAGTGCAAAAACCTGTTTACTTCTTCTAGTTTTATCTGGAGCTTGCATGGTGATTTGCGTTGGTATCCTCACTCCTACAATAACAGGTGAATTTTCTTTGTTTGACTTTTTGATCCCTTAAAAAAATTCCAGTGGGACTTGTAGTCTTTGCATTGATTTATTTTGTACAGTGCCATTGCTTATCTCTTTAACAACCTGTGCTAATAAATGTTTGGTTTTTTGCAGTTGTTGCATCTGTTGAAGGGCTAAAATTTGCAAAGAATGTGCATAATAGTGAGTGTTTCTTGCCAACAATATAATATATCCATATAAATATGTTAAATAAATCTTATCTTAATAAAATTTAATATTTAATATTTATTCATCCAATATAAAGATATATGTTATGATAATGAACTTAAGTAGTTGTCTGGATTATCTGGTCTTGCTACAAGTTCCAAACTTGTTTATGTATATATGTATATATACATGTATAATTGTGTCTGATATTGTGCAAATAAGGTTGCATCCGCTAGCTCGACCATAATCTTGTCGAACAGTCACTTCCATATGCTGAATTCACAATGAATTGCTTGGCTGCATAATGGAAGGGAATCATGGCCTCTCAGACTGAGATTTCAGCACCGTACCAATAAAGTTGCAAGAGGGAAAGGGGAAAAGATAGAGTTTGGGGATTCGCAGAATTGCCTTTTTTCCATATAAAAATTTTACTCGCTCTTAAAAAATTTATCTTATGCCATTCTAGCTGCTAATCTTCTACACAATCACAGGTGCCGTGGTTTTTATTGGCTTTATTTTATTAGTTGGACTTTTTGTTTTGCAACACCGTGGCTTCCACAAGGTGGCCTTCATATTTACTCCCATTGTGATCCTTTGGATACTGTTGATTGCTGCTATTGGAATCTACAACATCATCGAGTGGAATACAAGAGTATATCAAGCTCTTTCTCCGTATTATATTTACATATTCTTTAAGAGGACAGGAAAAGATGGTTGGATTTCTCTTGGAGGAATACTTTTATGTATTACTGGTAAGTAAGGCACTTGGACTTTTTTGTTCTGTAGGTTTTACTTCTCATAATTGTGTGTTCCGTAGCTTTTACTTTTATGTATTACTGATGCTTTTTGTCAATTGCAGGAACTGGATCCATGTTTTCAAATCTTGGCAACTTCAAAGCAACACCTATAAGGGTATGCACAACTGCTAATTGCAAATTAGGACTTTTAGTTTGTGCTAACCTTTCCTTGAAGTCAAGATGAAAAATAATAGCTATTTGGTCATTTTCAATTTTTTTTTTTTTTTTTTTTTTTTTTTTTNTTTTTTTTTTTTTTTTTTTTGCAATTCTTAAGAGGTTTTGAGGCCCAGGGGTGTGAAGAACAGATTTATTAAACTACACATGACTGGGATAGCAATACATTGTCATTAAAACAGTGAAACTTTTTTCTACCAAAAAAAAAAAACAGTGAAACTTCTTGTCTGACAGTTCCTTTTCAGATTCTGATATGCTCAATGTGTCTGTGAAATGAAATGGAACTACCCAGTAACTTGTTATCACGCTTGTTTTTAGGAGTAACATGCTTTGGTCAACAGGAAGGATAACCCATGCAACTGAAGCATTAAATGTGCATACTTTACAGTTTTCTACACGATACAATGAAGTCATGGTGACCTTGAGTGGTGGAAAACATATGTTAGTCTCACTTAGTTGGGGTTTTAGATGGGGAGTGAGTTCAATTATCAACTTTAAGGTGTTGCATTCTGGCTATCTGATTTATAGGAGGGGTTTTTATTGGTCAATCAGGGTAACCTAAACTATACAGAAGTTTGAAGGGGTCTATCTATGTGCGTTTATTTATCATCAATGACATCATCATCATGTTGCTGTTCTTATTACTATTATTATTTTTCTTTTTCAATACAGCTTATGTTATAACTCCTATGTCATACACTGATGGCAGATGAGCTAGTTGGCTTATTTCAAATTCCATTTCATATATATTTTGCTTTTATTTTTCTTTTGCCTACATGATGGGGTTTCCTGTAAGTGTCAGAGGCTGACCTAGACTACACAAAGAGTGGTATTAACTATTAAGGCATAAATCCTCTTTTGGTTTGATTGTGGGAAATCACAATTCGTCTGCTATTGCTCTGAAGAACAGCCTTAACTGGCAGGGGCATTTCTAAATTTTGACCTCATTTTTCTGGTTGGTGATCAAAGCATTATGTATGTCCCACATAATTTCTATATAAATGATACTCGGGCATCTTTCTGGAGTATTTTGCACTCTATCCTTCATGAATTGGTTTTTCCAGTCTGCTGTGCTATGTGGACTGTTGAAGAAGGGAAGGCTGGGGAAATTGTTTTCTGATGCGTCCTTATTCAAACAACTTTTGAAAAGTGAAACTTTTTTTTAACTTTAAAGATTTTGTCACAGCTTCACCAATATGCTTAAATAATATGGCTACCTCATTTTCACAACCTCATTTTAAGCAGTTCCTACTTTTAGACAACTTCTTTTGAAAAGTGAATCTTATGTTTGAATTTTACCCTGCAGCTTCACCATTCCTCAATAGCCTCTATTCACGCTTGTAATTATTGTGGCTTTGATCAGCAGTTCTAGGTTGCTAGGGAAACACTAACACTTGTTGCTATGTGCAGGTGGCATTTTGCTGTGTGATTTATCCATGTGTAATACTTCAATACATGGGACAAGCTGCATTTCTTTCAAGAAATCTGTCTGCAGTGTCTATGGGCTTCTATGCTTCTATTCCAGGTAAGCATCTAAAAAGTGTTGTCCAGTAGACCATCTAGTATTTTATAAAAGGCAGGCGCATATGCCTCAATGTGGCTGAGTTAGGCCCTGCTTGGTAAAGCTTTTGTTTTTTTATTTTCAGTTCTTTTTTATTTTTATTTTTATAGTTAAAAAGATGGGTGAAAGATATGGGAGAAAGGAGGGAGAGAGATGAGGCATGAGAGGGGTGGAGAAGAAATAAGAGAGAACATATAAAACTATAGAAACAAAAAAAAACTATTTAACAGCCTGCATCTCCCTTTGACACTTGGCATTGTAAAGATTGAGCATTCTTGCATTATATATTTAAGGTTGATTCCATTAAGAATTGCTATTATTTGACTTACATGACCGTCATATCTAAATAAAAAATTATCTTCATGTCATGTTTGTAGTTCCCTTAGTTTGGCCAGTACTTGTGGTTGCACCTTTGGCCGCCATTGTTGCCAGTCAACCTGTTATTGCTTCCACATTCTCAGTTATCAAGCAATGCCATGCAATACGATGTTTCCCTCGTGTCAAGGTTGTCACTCGGAGACGGATCCCTGGTCAGATATACATCCCTGAGATAAACTGGATTCTTATGATTCTCAGTCTCGCTGTCACAATTGGTCTTCGAGACACAAATCGTATAGCAAATGCTTATGGTATGTCATCTTTGCTCTTTAAAAAAAAAAACTTCTAATATAAGTTAACATTATTGCCCCTGTTGGTGAGTGTTTGCACATGTTATATACTTGGTTAAGTCCATCAAAGAACATGTCAGTGTTCTCTATGGAAATAAAATTTTTGGTTGAGTATCATATATGCTCATACATAATGTGACAGTTATTAAGAAATCAATAGCATGTTGCGAAGCATTTCTGGGTTAAAAAACCAAAAAACATAGCATGTCCGAAAAATAGACATAAATCATGATAGAAGTGTTTGGTTTTTTTTTTTTTTTTAATCATAATTTTTGCCCTTCCGAATTACCCTGAACCAGATAGGTGGTACTTTGGTAAATGGTGACTTTCTCTGGACAGAATAAGCTGCTCTTACCCAAATATATGTCAGTTCATTGGAATTCTGCAGATTGTGCATTTTCTTTAAAAAGGCTACTTGGTTATATTCAGTAGGTATGACAATGGTAACAGGTTTATAATTCATGCAAAAAACTGCTTTCTTTTTAATAGCAAGAACCTACAGTGTCTAAGGACCTATGCCTTCCCATCCTTTATGGTACCTTGACATGACATACTCAGCTGTTAATCAGTAGCTTAACTTATATTCATATCCAGGCAAAACATGTATAGATTACATGTAATCAAGACTTCCTAGTTGGGTGGAGATCTGGTTGACCCATCAAAGGGTGAAAATTATTACTTTCTCCAGTGTATGTTATGCATTATATGGTCAAATGATAATAAAAATATAGTAAATTTCTAGGTCTTTTGTTTTGGTTATTGAGAACTTGTCTTGCTGTCTTATTATCAGGGATTGCATATTTGGCTGTGACATTCATAACGACGTTGTTGACATCACTAGTCATCAACCTTGTTTGGCACAAGAGTTTTATGCTTGCCCTTTTATTTAGTCTACTTTTTGGTTCAATTGAAATCATCTACCTTTCATCTTCATGTATGAGAATCCTTAAAGGTGGATGGGTTCCCCTTGCTTTATCTGTAGTCTACTTGGTAATTATGTATGTCTGGCAATATGGCACGAGGAAGAAGTATTTGTATGACATGCATAACAAGGTTTCCATGAAGTGGATACTCACGCTGGGTCCTAGTCTTGGGATTGTTAGGGTCCCTGGGATTGGCCTCATCTACACTGAGTTGGCTAGCGGAGTCCCAGCAACATTTACTCATTTCTTAACCAACTTACCAGCCTTTTACCAAGTGGTTGTCTTTGTTTGCGTTAAAACTGTTCCCGTTCCATATGTACCCCAAAACGAAAGGTATCTCATTGGTCGGATTGGTCCCATATCTTACGGGATGTACCGCTGTATGATTCGAAATGGGTACAAAGATGTCTTTAGACATGACGACGACTTTGAAATTGACCTGGTGATGAGCATAGCAGAGTTCATCCAAATGGAAGCAGAAGGTTATGGAGCACCTGAAGGCACTGTGGACGGCCGCATGGCAGTTGTGAGGACATCTGGGAAGTTCGGCACAAGATTGGTAATGTCACAACTTTCCAGTCAAGGAAAAAGCAGCAGTTCAAGTTCTTCAACCATTGTGAGCAGCTGCAAGTCATCCACGCTGCAGAATTTGCAGGCCACGTATGAGCAAGAATCACCAAAGCTCAACTATTGGCGGCGGGCTCGGTTTGGGTTGCTGGATGCCAAAAAAAAGGATGATCCACGTGTGAGGGAGCAGCTCTTGCAACTTGTGGAAGCAAAGCATGCTGGGGTAGCATATGTAATAGGCCACGGGTATTTAAAGGCAAAATGGAATTCATTTTTTTTAAAGAAGTGTGCTATCGACATTGCCTACTCTTTCTTACGTAAAAATTGCCGGTCCCCTGCTGTTACTTTGAACATTCCTCATATTTGCTTGATTAAGGTGGGCATGAACTATATTGTGTAATGCAATTGCAAACCTCTGGTGGTTCATTTTCTTAGGATGCATATTTTGGCAGAAAAACTTTCAGGATGCCTATTTTATTCAGAGCCACAAACACTTGCTCAAAAATGGTGAATTTCGTTTAGTAATATCCCAATCTCAGGTTTTGTACTTTTGTTTACATGTATGGAAGTAGCATTCTTTTTTATTTCATTTGAAGGGTGATGGAGAGTTACAAATGACATTTTATTGCTTTGTATTGTGGATGAAAGTATAAAACTCAAAATCTTCATAAAGTTGAAGCTAAGTTTTGGTATTCAATCAGGGATGATAAATTTTCGCAAATTATGTGCATACAATTTTATTTTAGTAATTAGGAAAACCTCCACAATCCACTCCTTTGGAGTACAAGGGCATAAAGGTAAATTCCAAATGTGTAATTACTCGCTAATCACATGTATTAAGTAATTCTAGACGTGCGAGTTAAAGCTCACCTGATACTTATCTTTTTATGGTTGGGTCATTCATGTGAATTCAACGCATACATTTTAACAACCATAAACAAGACAATCTTAATGGAACTAATAAACTGTATCTTGGAGGTTCACTCACCAAGTCACCATTCACCATTCACCAATAAGAATATTTAGTACCAAATTGTAGATGGATAATACACAGATTTGGACTAGACAAATAAGCAAAATTTATATAGATAAACAAGCCAAATCAAACTTCCCTTGTTTTTGGGTAAGCAAAGGCAACCACAACACAAAGTCCACAAAGCTGAGAAGAAGAAGTTGGGTTCTTACCTCCTAATCCTATATTTTATTTGCTTGGTTCTACCTTTTGGTACTTCAGCATTCTAGCCTTGTAATCTGGTCAGAGAAGAAAAAATTTGCCCTGGAAAAAAGGGCAAATTAAATATCATTTATCATTACATGTGTGGGTAGGCCAAATGCAATTTTCAACTACGATTATGATAACATTATGACCAACAACTAATGATACCCCAATTCCCAGAATCTCTGGGAATTGAAACACTCTTATCCAAGTCTCCAAACACCCCCTCAAACCCAAACATTACTTAACCAACCAGGGGCAGAGGCCCAGTCAAGTCCAGTCCAGTCCAGTCCAGTACAGACCCAGCAGGCATGATTGAGCAGCCAGCAAATATATAACTCTGCACTAACAAACCTCAAACTTTCTCCACCACTTTCTGAGAAACCAACCAACCAACCAACCAATTCCTATTTCTCTCTATCTGGGAATTGGAGAAGCAAAGGCCACTCAACCGTCCAAACAAGCAGAGGAATTGGAAGAATTCGGAGCGAAACCTCTCTCAAGTTTGATGTAAACAGTGCGTGTTTGGAGCTTTGGAGAATTCGCTCACAACATGTTGAGCTCCACTTGCTCTCACTCTCTCATTCGCCGCCCTTTCCTTCAATCCCCCGTCCCCAAAACTAGGGTTTCGACCCGACCCGGGGCTTTATATCCAGTTTCCCGGAGTTTCAGGATCTCCGAATCTCATTCCAGGACTTCCAACACCGTAAGCATTTTTTGGAATTTATGTTCCCTCGTTTATATTTCGTTTCGCATTTGCCAATTGTTTACAGCTTGTTTACTGCTTTCTTGCCGAGAAAATGCATGAAAATTCGAAAATTTTGGACTTTTCTATCGAATATCTAATCGAGCTTTACTTATTATTCATGGAAGTATTTGTCAGAGAAAAAGGGTGAGACTTGGTTCTTGTATTCTTTCTGATTTTCCATAGTTTTCTCGGAGGTCAAACAGAGGGAGTATTGTTTTATATCATCCATTAAGTTTGTACTTAGTAGTTTTCATGTCTGTGTTTTGGGTTATTTTTCAGAGATGGACAAGAATTTCATGCTTTAGGCAAGAGGAGTTCTCTTCAGAAACCCCGAAATCTGAATGTATTGGACACTTGGGGGTGCCCGAGGAAGTAGTCAAGTCCGAATTCGATGATTCTAACGTGGTTAAAAGGGATTGGGCAGTAACTCTTCGAGAGGTCATATTTCCTTGGTTTTATTACTTCATTCAATGAGTTTGAAATGTTCATTCCATATTGGGTGCCATAGATACTATATTTAATCGTTGTATGCATGTCTGGTTGCTGTTGTTGTAGTGTGTAAAATAACTGGATATTGAATAGCTAGAACACACATAAATTTTTCAAAACTACTCTTGAGATTAATAGGAATTATAGTTTGGGTTTCTGACATGTTGACTAACTGCCTTGTTGATCCATCTACATAATTTGTATGGTAGTTGAACGTACTAGTGTTATATTAAGTATAAGACTTACAATTGGGATAGTTTTAAGACAATGAAGATTAGTTACATCTGACATCAGATAGGCAGCCTTTTTTTATTGTCAAAGAATTAGATTGTCTTAAGGGTTAGAGTGATTTATGGCGTTCAAGAGTATTGCAACAGTCACCACATCACTCTAGAAGGAGTTTTCTAACTTGACTTAAGTTGAGCAATGAAAGTTCAATGGAAGTTCATCACTCTATATAAGTTTAATGGAAGTTTTAGGCAGTTACCATCTGCATTTACTGTTTCTAAAACCATGGTAAGTTATATAGTTCTTCAGTATATGAATTTTGGTGAGTGAATTGCCTCATGGACCATCTTTCTATGGTGGTAACCTATACTTTGCTTTACAGTTATGCTTCATATAGTTATCAAGACATTGAAGGACAAGAAAGTGGTCTAATTTTCATCTCCATCAGAAACTAAAATTATGACTCCAATTTCCTTTTCATTGCTCCACCTATCTAGTGAATTAAATGATGATCACTTCTGACAGGAAAATTCTATAAACAACTATTATTACTTGGATTTGAAAAACATAAGGTTGCATCAAGGTTTTCATTTTATTTCCTTTTTGGGGTGTTAAATTTCAGGCTGCAGATGCAGTGCTTAGGGCAATTGGAAGTCGGTGGAGTGTACCATGGACAGCAGAGACCATAATGCAGGTAAGTGCTTGCCACGTCAATAGTATAAGATGAAGCTTAGAATTGAATATGACTAGATGATAGTTGTGGAACCAAGCTGCCATTATTCATCTTCTACTTTTAGGGATGGGTTGTCAAGGAAAAATTATGGAAATGAGGTGTACTTAACAACCAGGATTTATAACAAAAGAAACTTTTGCCTCTTCATTGTTGTTGAAAATTAACTGGATTCACTGTTATTGGCAAAGTTGATGTGATATACATGATGCATTGCAGGTTATGCTACTCTGGGTTGTTGCTTTCTGGTTCATAGGTTCTTGGATGGTTCCATTTGCAGCTCACCTGGCAGGTTTCAGCAGGGAATCATTAACATTTAGAGGACAAGCCTTATTCAGTTTGGTAACTGATGTGACCGAGGGTATTGCTGGAATTGTGATCCTTCATCGCTGCTTATCTCGTTTTCGTCCTCTTCCTCCAGATTGGTTTAGATTTAGCTTGAAAGGAACCTGGCATTCAGATGTTGTCCTTGGATGCCTTATGTTTCCCCTGGTCAATCGGCTCTCACAGTTCAACCTCAACCTACTGCCACTTTTACCTTCCACTCCTGTCACGATATCAAGTGTTGAGCAATCAATTTTGGCAAGGGATCCAGTTGCAATGGCACTTTATGCAGTAGTAGTTTCAGTGTGTGCTCCTGTGTGGGAGGAAATAGTCTTTCGGGGTTTCCTACTTCCTTCCTTGACCAAGTACATCCCAGTATGGTCTGCAATATTAGTGAGCTCAGTAGTCTTTGCTTTAGCACATTTCAATGTACAGAGGATGCTACCGCTTATATTTCTCGGGGTGGTGATGGGTGTTATATTTGCACGGTCGAGGAATCTATTACCTTCAATGCTCTTGCATAGCCTTTGGAATGGCTTTGTATTTTTGGATTTAATGAAATAAGTCGAAGACTTGTCCTTGTTATTCATTCATCGGCCAGTCCACTCTCAAAGAAGCATCCAAACTAATGGTTTGCATTCCATCCGAGGATCAGAGGGCCAAGGCCCACTACAAGACTAGCTGCTTGCTCTGTGTCAGTGATGTTGATGAAGCAAATTTCAGCAGAATGCAGTTGAAGTCCCCCACTAAGTTAATGTGAAGTCACAGTGGTTGGCTCTGAAGTCCTTTATAGTCAAGAGGATCAGCTTGATTCTTTGTTCATATGTAAGATGGATAGCAAAGGGAAAAGAAAATAAAAAGAAATCATTATTTTGGCCTGAGAAGATCTTCAAAGTCAGCATTTGTCGGATGAGCACATTGTTTTAACTTATTTTCTTCATTCAATTCCCTTCCCACTGGTCTCTGTGACGAATAAACTATTTAATTTATAAAGGCATGGCTGCTGGGTATAACTGTATAAGTAGGCGGTGTTGCCCATTGTAATGAACATGTGGTATTTGACTTTGCAAATAGAATTACTCTACGACTCATCTAAGGTAAAACCCACTTGTAGAATTTGCTATGTCAAAGTTGAACAAAACCAAAAGGACTAGAAAACGGGCTCGAGGCTCGAACCCAGCCTGCATTACTAGTGGACCATGATCCACAATTCCACAGTTTGAGCTTTGCATTGAATCTAATCATTAAATATATAATCCCTTCTATTGATCTAAATTATTTAATATGAGGATAAGTGAATTATAACTTATTTAATGGTTAGATTTACTTTAACAAATTATATATTTCATATTAAATGTGTTGTTCTTCACTTATTTTTCATATTCAATTAATTAAGTGAGTTGAACTACTTGTATCAGTATTCTAATTCCAAATTAACACGTACTCAAATCAAACACATAGTGTTTTTATTTTTAAAATTTTATTTTAATTATTGTGTTTTACAAATATACATTTTTTTATTAAGTTGTTTTAAAATGAATGTTTTGTTATATAAATGGTATTTTAGATAATACTATTTTTGATAAAGCCTGTAAGACTAAACTCGTCTCGAGACTTTATAATAGTAAAAATCTTTAATCAATTCTTCTTCTTCGATAAGGCTCATGTATTTCGTGACCTCAAATATATTTAAATGGCCAATTATAGAGTAACTATACAGTGTATAAGTAAACAACTTAGCTTTACATAATTTAAAAATTAAAAATTAAAAAAAAAAGAAATTTTAAATTATAAAACGCTCTCTGAAGATTCTGCGTCGAGTAAAGGAAATTTGGTATGGTACACGACTAACAAGGTGTCACCACAATTTGCATTTACGGTATTTTATCACATCTTTTGTAGGTTAAATATATAAGTGAGACCACTTATAACAAACAGTCAGGATGGCCGAGTGGTCTAAGGCGCCAGACTCAAGTTCTGGTCCTCTAACGAGGGCGTGGGTTCAAATCCCACTTCTGACATTATCAATACCATTTTTTGGAGTTGTTGTATGAAAAAAATGTTGCAGAAGCTATGGTAAAGTAAAGGCTGCTCTGTCACATAAAAAGATAAAATTCCAAAGGACAAGTTGTTGCCAATTGCCATCATCCATTTCTTTTACTTGAATTCATCTTTCCTCTTTTTGTGTATCATACACAAGAAGTCTGATCTGATACATAACAGTTTGTACTCCCAATAATATCATTGCTCTGTGTCAGTAAAAATATATATGTGATATATACACACTGCATGTACATCAAAATCACAGGCTCTTGCTTCTATATATGACTCGTAAGGCCTTAAACACACTTGCAGCTATTCCCATCTCATCCAATGATCCAATCTCTCTTTCTTTCTAAGAACCATCTAGGTCCAATGTTGCAGACATTATGAGAGACATAACGAGTTGGTTCCCCTTCAAGATACTAAATATTAACACGATTTCTTAGAAATTTGGTTTCTGCATGCCCACATTTTCTATTTCTGGGTCCACTTCTTTTCCCACTATCCAAACATATATCATTCTTTAATCTTTATACAAAGTCATACTTCTACTTGCATGCTCTTTAACAATTTGAATCATTCATACCAAAGTTGTCAGGAAATATTTCGATAAATATGCCATTCATTGTATTTGTAATGTATGGAGATATATATATATCTCATATGTGATAGTCCTCCGTGTATAGCACATGCCATTTTGATGGGTGACACATACTCTGACTAAGAAAAAGAAAAGGAAACAAAAAGTTTGGGTCATGCTCATGACATGGTGCCTCTGTGACTAAAAACACGCCCAAATGAACAAAATGCAAGCTCTACAAATTGTACAAAAGTGTGACAGTCTCAGTGTCTCACATTGACATATGTTTTAGGGTCTATATGCATTCTACATATATATTAAGTCTTGCAAATACCCAAAAGCCAATTTTGGGTAAAACTCCAATGAGAGAGGTAAGCTTATCGTGTAAGAGAGGGTGTAATTGGAGAATGTAAAAGTTACAGTCATACATATATATAATATATACACCGAGAGGTCACCTATATATAACTAATCCCAATTGCTAGGTTACTTGCAAATCATGACAATGCCTCTGTTGCCTACTCCTGTCTCCATGTCATGTGCAATACAGCTAGCTGTAGTGGATATCCACACTGAGCCAAACCTTGCCTGCCATATATGGGAGTGGTTCAGATACAGTGAGGCAACTTTATACTATAATTACCCACAGGACGTGACCCACATAATCCCTGGTATCAAATGTTCAATGTTGCTGCCGGTCCTGATTCCCATAGAATCTGCTTTCAAATACTGTGAATTGAAGAAAGAACCAAAGGCACAATCAGAGGGCCTTTAAGCTCACAAAAAAACAGAGAACATTGGGGGGGGTGGACAGACACATCCCCAAGAGAATTGTTCTATAATTTTATTGGCATGTATGCATGCAACATGCATGCATGTATTCATGTATACATAAACTGCAATGAATCAATATACATATCAAATTAACACCCTTTTTTACCTGTAGGTTGAAATTTGCATGTATTATGTGTTATTATTATTAACACCCTCATTCACGTGCAACTCTAATATACACGTATAGAGCTTACATATATTGACTTAAAGACAAGTCCACTTTTATTATATTGAATTGGGTTTATACAACTTAAATAAACGAGACACACTTTTATTTTTCTGATAAGTATAGGTTCAACTTAGAACATTAGCCTAAGTTGCTTGAAAGGTTACAAAAGATAATACTTTTCTTTCATTGGACTAATGACCTAAAATTCTTCAAAGAGACCTTATGCTATGTTTCCATGCCGGGCCTTGTGCGTTTGCCTAGCCTGTACACCGTAGAGGGTCAATTATGGTCCTGCAAATTAGACAACTACTATGCCCTAAAATTGAAGTTGTCAGAGATTGATCAACATTTTGTATTAAACTAATCATTTATAGCAAAGATCTCGGTCTTTCAATTACATCTAATAAGTTATATATTGTAAATTTAATAGTAAAAGAGATAAATAAGTAGAATAATTCGACAAAAATGATACGTTCTATTTCCACATGATCACATATTCTGATATTAATTTACACGCAGGCATTGAGTAATGGATTGGGCAATAACCCAATAGGAAATGTCGTCTGATATTCAATCTCACATGTGCAACTACTGTACATAGGGGGTGACACAGATCAGACAGTCATATGACCAACATTCAATGCAACAGATACAAATGAAAGAAGGCTACTGCCAATTAGCCCTAGTCAAGCAAATTCATCAGAGCCGTTAAAATTCAGCCATATGATGTGGGTCCCGATCGAATTCGAAGGGTGGAGATATATAGGAGAACTAGAGAGGTGCGGTTAGTGGAGAGGTCCAAAGTTGGTGATGTTGAAGCTTATCCTCTTCTCCCATTTGGGCTCTATCAGGCTGCAGCTCCTGACACTTTATTTCGAAGTCCGTAAAATACAAACCACTCAGCCCCTCCCATACTCTTATAAATATTACTCAATTTTGGTTCTATTCTAATGTAATTTTCCGAGAAGTTTTAGTCAAAAAATACTCATGGATAGGCATTATAATCGTATTAAATAGTTAAAATCTGTCATTCAAAAAACACGTGTTATTTAAAAAATACGTGTCAATCACATAATACAATAGTGAATATTTTTGTAATAGAGTAAAATAATATTCGTTTTAATCTTAACAAAGTATGTTATAAACTAACCGAGGATTTGAATCCCAGTTTATAAACTTTTACTATTGTCTATAATTTGTTAGGGTTTTCAAATTTTATTTTATTGTTTAACAATAATCATACTTATGTAGTTTTGTGCATTGAGTTGCAATCAATCTTAAAATGTCTAATAAAATGCACGAAATAATGACGTGATCATTATATACTTCCTAGGAATAGAGTATGCCATACACATAATTTTTAAGAACTTCCCACCTATTAACATGCTATAAACATAGTTTTCGAAGGATTTTTAGAAAATTTGAAACTTAGGGATAGTTACATTATGATTCTGTCCATGAATTAAAGATTTAAGTTTAATTTCAATTTAATATAAATGACATATATATAATTGTAAATTTCAATGTTTCATTGTATCATTCTACCCATTAACAAGTCAAATTAGATATTTTTCAGTCTTTTGGCTATTATCACGAGCATTTCTTCTATTTATTTTACCATAATTAAATTTCTCAACATTTTTTTTATTTTTTAACTCTTTGGAGTAAATGAGCATGAAAAATAATCTAAATTTTGCATTATTGAATTTATTGGATTACATATATATATATGATATATATATAATCAACAAATTTGATGACTTTTTTTTTACTTTTGGATTTTGTTTTTTTTTTTTAATAAAGAACGTCAAAGAAATTTCAAATCCCAAGGACCGAAGCCATAATAAACTGTCCAAACCGAAATCTAATGCGTCCAAACATCGACACGTTAATCTAAATTTTGCATTATTGAATTTATTGGATTATATATATATATGATATATATAAAAATTATAATCAACAAATTTGATGACTTTTTTTTACTTTTGGATTTTTTTTTTAATAAAGAACGTCAAAGAAATTTCAAATCCCAAGGACCGAAGCCATTATAAACTGTCCAAACCGAAATCTAATGCGTCCAAACATCGACACGTAACGAAAACACACAGTGACACCCAAACACACTCTCTCTCTCACTCTTTCTTTAAAATCTCAAAAACACACCGAGAGAGAGAGGAACAGACAGCCCTGCAAAAGCGGGAAACCAACCTCTTCACCTCCACTCTCTCTCCGCCGCCATTAACCCACCTTTTCCCGGCGATCCACTTCTTTCGCCACTAAACCACACACACACAATATAAGCCATTAGAGGTTTAGAAATTCGTCAATTTCGGGCTTTCTTCGTTTCTCTCTCTGTGTCCGAGAGTGCTCTGAGCCAGACAACAACAAAACAAGTTTTTCAAGATTTTTCCGACGGTGTTACTAAACAGGGCCTTATATTTCGAGACTTTCGATCCTTCCCGACACGTTTGCTTACATCTCTGGCACGAAAAATAGAAGCCTTTATATTGTTCCAATCGTTTGTAGCGGTTAATATTCGAATGCAATTGCGCAGAGGTTGAGTTATGTTGCAAAATTTGGTTCTTTAACGACGAAACTCATGAATCAGATTGTGTACGTTGTTTGAAAGCCTAAAACAGAGACAAAAGCAGACAAAACACAGACAAAAGCCAGAGACAAAAACAGAGAGAGAAAGATGGAACAGAAAGGCATTCTGCTATCGGCGCTGGGAGTGGGGATGGGAGTGGGGGTGGGGCTTGGGCTGGCATCGGGTCAGACCATGAGCAAATGGGCCGGAAACGACGCTTTCGCCAACGGCGTTACACCCGAGCGGGTCGAGCAGGAGTTGATACGACAGATCGTTGATGGCCGAGACTCCAACGTCACCTTCGACCAATTTCCTTACTATCTCAGGTTCACTACGTACCAATTAATATCCCATAATAATCCCTCCATTCAGTGTTAATTTCTCGGCCTCGAGATTTTGAAAGTCTCTGGTTTTTGGGTTAATTTACAGTGAACAGACACGAGTGTTGCTGACGAGTGCTGCCTATGTCCATCTCAAGAGCGCTGAGGTTTCTAAGTACACCCGAAATCTCTCTCCTGCAAGTCGAGCCATTTTGCTCTCTGGCCCTGCTGGTTTGTAATCTCTGCAATATCTAATTCTCTCTATATTAATATCATCATCATAATCTCTGTATTTACTCTGTTTTCTATCTTGAAGAACTTTACCAACAACTGCTTGCCAAGGCTTTAGCCCATTACTTCCAAGCCAAGTTGTTGCTCTTAGATGTAACAGATTTTTCTCTGAAGGTGAGTAATAGTATGGACAGACACTGTGATATAAATTTATATTTTTTGGTTTTTTCTCTTCTACTAATGTTTATCATGGTTGGTTTTGTACAGGTTCAGAGCAAATATGGTGGTTCTAACAAAGCATCTGTAAGTTTTCCTTTAAATTAATTATTTCCATTATATTCACGTTTGAGACTAATATAGAATATTTATAAATATAATTATTATTTTTTTTTTCTAATCGTGGGATCTTTACATGCACTTTTAACATAAATGGGTTGCCTTCCTATTTTATCATGCTTCCAAGTTTGCATGATGGGTCACCTATTTAATTTCCATATGTTTGTCTACTTACTAATTGTTATGTTGTTTTGTAGGCTTTTAAAAGGTCCAATTCGGAGTTGACACTAGAGCGGTTCACTTCTCTATTTGGATCATTTTCAATCTTTCCTCCAAGGGAAGAAGTCAGAGGTATTGTTGAAAACTATTAATTATAGTTTGGTGGATATTTGATTATTTTCTAATTATTATACAATTTTCCTTCTAAATAGTATTCTGTGATTCTCTATCTATGACATAGCACTCACCAGAAATCTGCTTGTAGGCAAATTACGAAGGCAAAGCAGCGGTGTGGATATTGTATCAAGGTATGGGAGGGCCAGTGGATAATGTCTTTGATTCATTTAAAGTGAAATATGTTAGTTCCTTACTGGTTTATTTAATTATATTATAATAACTATATCTGAATCCTGTAACTGCAGGAGGATAGAAGGCTCTCCTAATCCTCCAAAGCTTCGTAGAAATTTTTCTGCTTCGGCTAATATCAGTAACCTTGCTTCTCAGAGCACTCCTGCAAATCCAGGTACTTTCCTATCAATTATACCTGAAAAAGAAAATCATTGAAAAAAATGCTTCTGTTTGTTACAAGAAAGATCTGGCTGTTTATTGGTCTTTTCCGTTATGTGTTAAAATCTGCTTACAAGGTGTGCCAGTCCCTTTGCAGTGTCTTGGCTTTGTCTTACAACCAAAGACCAACATGTCTTGGTTTGGCTGGCATGGTATTGTAACGAAATGTTAAAAAAATCTGCTTACAATGTATCATCCAAGTAAAAGTCTGTGACTTGGTTCTGTGGTTCTGTTGGAATTATGTTGAAGCATTGGAGACAACAAAACGGAACTTCTATTTGAATTATTGTTTTTAATCAATTATCTAGAGATTGAAATTGAAATTTGATATGATGATTCATTTCTTTAACTCAAAATCCATGCCTTATAATGCAATTTTATGCTGAGAACATTTGTGGTTTCATGTTCTTCAGTAGTATATACTTGGTGTAGCTTTTGTTGTCCCTCCTCTTTCTGTTCTTCTTTATGCTTCTGATGAACCCTTCATATTTTTTAGCTCCTCTTAAGCGCACGAGCAGCTGGTCTTTTGATGAGAAGCTTCTTATACAGTCCCTGTACAAGGTAATTAATGATACTTTTTTGTGCTATTATTGTGATTTTTACCAGTCAACAGCATGCTACCATGTATTTTCCTATGGCTCTGTACAAAGTTTTTGACTTTGCTTTTCATTTATTTCCCCACCAGGATATTGATCTCTGAAATAAACTTTGTATTTACTTTCAGGTTTTGGTTTACGTCTCAAAAACTAGTCCCATTGTGCTGTATCTTAGGGACGCTGACAAGCTCGTATTTAGATCGCAAAGGATATATAACTTGTTCCAGAAAATGTTGCAGAAGCTATCTGGATCTGTTCTGATCCTTGGTTCACGAATGGTGGACCTGGGTAACGACTACAGAGAGGTTGACGAGAGGCTTAATGCTCTTTTTCCTTACAACATTGAGATCAGGCCTCCTGAAAATGAATCCCATCTTGTCAGCTGGAAGACTCAACTAGAGGAGGATATGAAAATGATTCAGGTTCAGGATAACAAAAACCACATCATGGAAGTACTTTCAGCTAATGATCTTGATTGTGATGATCTGGGTTCGATCTGCATTGCAGACACAATTGATCTCAGTAACTATATTGAAGAGATTGTGGTATCAGCAGTTTCTTATCATTTAATGAATAACAAAGATCCTGAATACAGAAATGGAAAACTTGTGATTTCGTCCAAGAGGTAAGGTTATTATATATTTTGTTGGAAATGGTTTTCTTATTATTTCCACTCTGTGTACTTACTGTCTTGGCTGCAAAACAGTTTGTCCCATGGTCTAAGTATATTCCAGGAGAGCAAATTCAGTGGCAAAGATACATTGAAGCTGGAAGCCCAGGCTGAACCATTAAAGGTTTGTTATACTTCTGTTTGTATTGTTCTGTAACTCCAGGAAACATTTGAGTACTAGAGTAATCATTTTCTGATTTTTCTGTATTAATCATAGGAAGCAGAAGGGGCTGGTGGTCTGAATGCGGAAACAAAAGCTGAAACCACGGCTCCTGAAAACAAACCTGGAGCGGAGACATCAGCTGCACCAGCAGAGACTTCAGTTCCAGCACCAAAAACTGTTGTACGTCACCATTCTTCTTTTAATTATTCTTTACTCGTGTGCCTGATAGATATTTAACATACGCACACTCAAACATACTAGAAGGAAACATGAAGAGTATATTGTTATGGTTTTGTGAACATTTTTACTCATAGATTTCATATCCTTTGTAGATTTTATGACGTATATGTACTTCTTTCTTCCCCTACTTTTCCATTAGTATTGAAATTGAGATATCTCCATGTATTTCTATCAGGAACCCGATAATGAATTTGAGAAGCGCATAAGACCAGAGGTCATACCAGCCTATGAGATTGGTGTAACATTTGCTGATATTGGCGCCTTGGATGAGATTAAAGAATCCCTTCAGGAATTGGTAATGCTCCCTCTCCGGAGGCCAGATCTTTTCAATGGAGGCCTTCTGAAGCCTTGTAGAGGTATATTGCTATTTGGTCCCCCTGGCAGTGGGAAGACAATGCTGGCGAAGGCCATTGCTAGGGAGGCTGGAGCAAGCTTCATTAACGTATCCATGTCTACCATTACTTCTAAATGGTTTGGTGAAGATGAGAAAAATGTTCGGGCTTTGTTCTCCCTGGCAGCAAAAGTCTCTCCAACTATCATCTTTGTAGATGAAGTTGACAGCATGCTTGGGCAGCGAACAAGAGCTGGAGAGCATGAAGCCATGCGAAAGATAAAGAATGAATTTATGACTCATTGGGATGGGCTTATGACTAAACAAGGAGTGCGAATCCTCGTTCTTGCTGCAACCAACAGGCCATTTGACCTTGATGAAGCAATTATCAGGCGTTTTGAACGCAGGTACCAATGCATCTTTGATAACTTATGATGGTGCCATATATTCTGTTACTTGATGTTATCAGTATGGAGTTTGTGATAGCAAACTGACATTTGTGAAGAGAAATTAGATGAAGCAAGTCTGTAATATAGCGGTAACATATTTGATGTTCAATGAAATCGGTAACATTAAAATTGCTCAAACAATTTTGCTTATGATAGTGCTGTTTGTAAAACAGAATTTTGGTGGGGTTACCAACTGCGGAGAACAGAGAAATGATTCTGAGAACTCTGTTGGCAAAAGATAAGGTGGAAGAACGACTAGAATACAAGGAGCTTGCAACTATGACTGAAGGATTTAGTGGAAGTGATCTTAAGGTCAGAATTTTGATTATATCTTTGGTTGTTTGGAGGTCCAATGCATACTTAGCTATAACTGACAGTCACATCACTTTTTCACAGAACTTGTGTACAACAGCTGCCTATCGGCCGGTTCGGGAATTAATACAGGCAGAGAGAAAGAAGGATATGGTAAGTTATCTATTTCTGTAGTTTAAACCAAAGCTTAATCTGATGCTGTAGTAACTCGAATTCATTGATCAATGATTTCTTTTAGGAGAAAAAGAAGAGAGCTGCAGGAGGACAAAATCCAGAAGATGCCTCAGAAGATACAAAAGAAGAACGAGTAATCATCCTCAGGCCCTTAAACATGGAAGACTTCAGGCTGGCGAAGAATCAGGTATGATTTGATGTTACCAGCAAGAGCTTTTTCATTAATGTGGCACGTATTTTCCTTTCCATACTCTCTCTCTCTCTCTCTCACTCTCTCTCTCTCTGTGTGCATAAAAATCACATTTTCTATTTCTTTCTCAACTTTCTTTTTTAGTTGTGTTTCTGTGAAGTGCTTGGTTTTTGACCTTTGGTTTTTGTTACATACATTAGCCATGAATTTGACATGTTCATGGATTAAAGATACAGCATCTGACATTGCTGATGCATAAAGGGTTGGCATTCATATTGGTTTATTGCCATTTGATAATTCAGATATCAGCTTTAATACTTGTTATTATTTGGGATGCAGGTTGCAGCTAGCTTTGCAGCTGAGGGATCTATGATGAATGAATTGAAGCAGTGGAACGACCTATATGGTGAGGGGGGGTCGAGAAAGAAGGAGCAGTTAACTTATTTCCTATGAGACTGGTGGTAAAAACTATACATTTTCCAGTGTTATTTTCGAGTATTGATGATCAAATGTTTCTCGTACCTTCCGTGTTTTCTGGCATTATCAGTCAGTCGCCAAATCTGAAGAGACCAACAAACAGAATTGGACCGAAGCATTTCAAGGAGTTTGTATTAGTAAGTGAAAGGGAACGATCTAATATTGGTCTTATGGTTAATAGTTTGTATAGTACATGCTTATAATGCTCAGATATTATATTCTGAGAATAAGGTGTGACATATAGACCTTTATCTGAATTGCTGTGACCTAGTGTTTAAGAACAACCTTTAGTAACAGCTTTATATATTTTCATAATGTGGTACTAATATAGGCGAAATGCCTTGAGTGTTTTAGATAGCTAACCATATACAGCCTTTTCTTCTTTTTTTATTTTATTTTATTTTTTTTCTGAATTCTTTAAGTGGAGGACATGTGATTTGCTTTAGACAAACAAGAGAGTTGAAATTTTTTTTTAGTTTAAAAAGTCTTACTGTGTGTATTTAATAAAATGTGATGGTTTGACTCTTGAAGATTTAAGGCTTTTCATTATTTCATACTTGGCTAGACATTCGATCCCCTCCAATTTCAGTAATTAAATTTTTTTTTAGTTTAAAAAGTCTTACTGTGTGTATTTAATAAAATGTGATGGTTTGACTCTCGAAGATTTAAGGCTTTTCATTATTTCATACATGGCTAGACATTCGATCCCCTCCAATTTCAGTAATGCTTCCGTGCGCCTAATGCGATTTTCTACTAAACACACGTCAAAAAGTTTTAGTTTAGTGGAAATCTGGGGTGCATCTAGAAATTTTTGCTCCAACCTTGAATTCGGTAAAATAGTTCGTAGAAGTAAAGGAAAATGCTATTTTTATCAACCTTGTTTTAACTTTTCCTTCTCAACTTTTGTGTTGGAATGCACACCGAATTATTGTTACTTTTTAAAAAATATTATAGAATCATCAATGTAAGAATACTATGTAAACAGATAAAAAGTTAAAAAGAAAAGTTAAATAGCACTACAGGCAAGCAAACTATTCTTTTCAAGATACCCTTTTCTTAAGCAACCAAGAAAAGGTTATGGGGGATCATTATAGCAAAAGAATGAGGAAATCAAGTTGAATGATATTCTTTCTTTCCATAAGTCTTTCATTTTGTTTGGGTAAATAGTAATTTTGGTCTTCAGACTATTACACTTGTATCAGTTTGGTCCCTAAACTTCTAATTTAGAAAATTAAGAATTTTGACTTTTTTAATTTTGCCAATTGAGAACTTTTCTATTAATTTGGACATTTTTCATCCAAATTTAATAAGAAAAAAATGATTCATGAAGAAAAAAAGTAAGATTTAACTAAAAGAGACCATTTTACACTAAAAAAGAACTTTACATGGTGCTATAAAAATATAAATTTGCATAAAAAAATGTGCAAATTGATGAAAAGCCCTTAATTGACAAAATTAAAAAAGTCAAAATCCTTAATTTTTTAAATTAGAAGTCTGGGGACTAAATTAATACAAATATAATAATCTGGAGACTAAAATGACTATTTCCCCTTATGTTTATTTCATGAACTAATATTTGTAACTATTATAACTGATTCATTCAAGCCTGCATGGGAAAAGAATTTTTTGCCTTGTCCAAGTGCCAAATTGCCAAAGCAAATGAAGCCTAGCAGTGGTTGGATAGTTTAGTTGGAAGGACTGTGGAATTACCTACTCTACAACTAAGTTCGATACTCCCTTCCCTTAAATAGAAAAAAATGAAGCCTAGAGAGATTTTCCTTGCAACTTTAAAGCATGGAGTTTATAGATTGGGTAAGAATCCAAGCATAACTACTCTGTGCGCCAGTTGAATTATGGAGAGATTGGTATTGGTTCTCCCACACAACCCATGGCTGTTAGTCTTGGAGACTGGCAGCTCCAATATTTGGGTCCCGTCTTCAAGATGCATCTTTTCTCCAAGTGTTGCAGTGAATATGAAGTGTTATAATGTTCCTCCTTCAGTCTTGACTACTTTGTAAAGTATGATCTAGACAAATTGCTTGCTATTCTCATTCTAAATACAGGGCAGCCCTATCAAGTACCTACACCAAAGTGGCAATTTCAGGCATTATGGGATTTCAGGCTTTGAGAAGATTGGCAATTTCAGTGTACAAAGTATCCCATGGGGTGTCCCAGGAGGTACCTGGAACTCTGTCTTCTCTCAAACTCTTTGGCCTTGAGATCAATGATTATGGGTACCAAGGCAGAAAATAACATAGAGAGAGTAACGTAGAGATGAAAAGGGTTAATGATCAGAAACCACAAAAGAGATTCTCATATATTCATTTTTATAAAAACTCCTATAATGAAAGCTCAGTACATATATTAGCTAAAGGACAGCTGTCTAAGCAAAACACAAGTAAAATACCAATAGCAACCTCAACTTCTAGAATGACCTCCTAGAGTGAATTATTTAAAACTAACTGCATGAAGGAAAATGACATAACCAGTGGTATGATTGGTATCCCATCAAATGACTTGACCCAACAGCTTTCCAGTCTTGTATTCAAAAACTCTTACTCTTACTTGCTTCACACACGCTTTTTAGCTCATTCAAAAGTTTGATTTTTCATGTGTTTCTTTTTTTGGGGTTTCAAGGCAAAAGATTTCTTCAACTCGGCGGGGGAAGAATTCAAAGTGACAATTTGTTAGTTCATTCAACTTGATGTATGCTCTGTATTGAACATTTGTATGTTTACCATCAGTGTCTATTTTGTTTTTCGACACAATGGCAGCTAACTAGTATGTTTTTGTTGTGGGTTTATAAAAAACAAATTTGCGCCATGATTGGAATATTGGGATCAGGGTAAACATGGAAGCTCTTTGTTCAACTTGTTGATTGGTTCCATACTAGGAAACTGAATCTGCTTAGCTGGTAGCTTGTGTGATTGACCTTGCCAATTGGGTTGTGATCAACACTACAATGTGTCTCATCCCTAAGACTATCTTGATGCCAAAGCTAGGCTTACACAGTCCCTTCAGTTTAGTACACAAACGCATTGAAAATATGGAAAAAATGCTTACTTCAAGCTTTTTTTACTGATTAAGGTAAATCTTTAATTTCTTCATTGGCTTAATTTGGCATAGGGTACAACAGAGTCATAATTTGGCATACTTCTTGAGGGCATCACCCGCATCTTTTGCATGCTCTGGCACAGGCAGGTTGCATAAAAGAGTAACTCTTGATGATGATACCAAGGATTTGATGTCTGAGTTTGAAGGATCAATCTTCCAAAGTCTCACCTCCCAAACCTGAACAAAATTGCCAGACCCACACAATTTAGAATGATACAGTCCTTTTTATTAAAATCATTAAATTAAAAGGAAATGATGAAATCATGGAAGATGGGAAAACCAATTATCCAATTGGTTGGATAATTGGGTATTGGGATTCACATTTCCATTATGTCAAAGATGACAGGCTGGATGGTTCCATAATATTGTATTGCAGTTGGAAATTGTGAGTATATAAAAGACTAGTATAATGTTGGGAAGAATGTATGAGGTGGCAAATTGGAGGCCATTCGATACATGACCCTAGCTATGTTATTATCTTGGACCTGCCTCTACCTACTGGTTGTAATAGTATTTACAATTAAAGTGACAATTATTGGAAGTTAAGAAGTAGGAGGGTAGGAAATTGATGGTGATGAGAAGTAGAGGTACCTGAATGGTTTTGCCAACGCTGATGGGTGAGGCTTCAGCAAAGACAAGGTCACCAATCTCAGCTCGCTTCAAATGGTTGATGCTGAGGTGAATCCCAGCCACCCTTTGAAACCCAGAAGCCATGTGAGCTCCTATGCTAGCCAGGGCCTCGGATACGAGCGCTGACACCCCTCCATGTAACACCTTGAAAGGCTGTTCTTTCAGTTATTTGCAAATTATAGTTAGTGATTCATAGGCAAGAAATAATTCATGATACCAAAGAAAGATAAAAATTAAAGGATGATGATCACCTGACAGCACTTGTGGGTGACAGGGAGGCGACCAGAGACCTTTTGGGGGGTTACTTCTTCAATCTCAAACCCAATTGCATGAAGTGGAACATCCAGAGCCGCCGTCTTTTTGGACGGTGACGGCGGCGTTGGCGGAGATTGGGACTGGGAAGCCATATCTAGATGAGTATAGGCAATAGCAGTGTATATGTTCTAATACTAATGGTCCTGCTTGCCTGCTTGGTGTATGGTTGATGATAGAACCAAAGTCTATTGTTTGGAGTGGGTGGGGGAACTGGTGAGGGAAGACTTTTGTTTCCTTCGGAGATCATATGATGTATTAATTTCATTCCATATCATATGTCCATTTGGTCATTTATGTGGAGGGACCATTAAGGGATTGGTGGAGGGGTAGTTTAGTCCATTCACATAACATTGCAATTTGCTTGGAAGACTGGAGGAGGTAGGTGGGGTGACTATGATACATGTGATCCCTAAGGAGGAGAATTAGGTGGTAATTGATCTTTTCTTGTCCTCCTCTGCTCATTTGCCCCCATATTCTTCTTCTTCATCACTTTCCTTCTTTTATTCTCCCCTCTACCATCAACCATTTTCTCTGCTTCCCTACTTTCCACAATATGTCCCTATCATCTTTTGTTTTATTTCCTCACTAAATGAGGACAGTTTACCTGAATGTATACGACAGTTTACCCGAATGTGAATGTGTAGGGGGGAGTTTTTATTCTCTGCCAACTAGGCCAATCTTAATTCATGAACACATGTTTACTTAAATGTGTAATAATTTTCTTTTTTTAATTCCTTCATTTCGATTGTTGAGTATATTAAATTTAATCCTTCTTCATATCTTGACAATGGCCAAACTACATAACATAATAATTAAATTTAATAAACATAATAAATAACTACAGTACACATAATTTAGGAAAATGCCATTTGTATTCCTCCATAAGTTTAACCAAAAGAGCTTGTTACCCCCTTTTCTTTTTTTTCTTTTTTCAGAGGAGCAACACAACTATTATGAAAATGATAATGCTCTATGCGTGCATGAATACAAGTAAAAAGTGTGGTATAGTACTCTCTTATATTTAATATGTTTATTTTTATTGAAATATATGGAATAAATGTGAGAATGTGAATTGTGTTTGTCCTATATTGAAAAATTATAATCTTGCTAAAGTGCTTATATCTTGCCTACTATTGTAAAATAATTTATCATTTTATGTTGAATGCTTCAATTTTCTTTATGGTAGCATATTAGATGAAGTGTAACACGTGTAGCCACTGAATCTAAAACACGTAGATGAATTTGACACTAATACAATAAATGAAATTAAAGCATCCGACCCAAAACCTTTTAAATATATAGAACAAACGCATATTTAATATGTTTTACTAATCTTTTTTGGTCAAATATGTTTTACTAATTAAAGTTATTCAAAAGTTAAAATTGTAGTCCTGTTTGAACCTGTACCAAAACATTGGACAATTATACACAGCTTGATCCCATTGACCATAGTGGGCCAAATATAGGAAACTAGTCAGACATTCCAATCCAGTTCATACTCGATGATATTAATTGTCTAATCCAGTTCAATGTTTCAAAATAGGCTTTGTGAGTGTCTTAGTGTCTTACCATCTATTTTTTAAGGAAAAATGCTATCTACATTATTCAATCTACCTTTTTCACTGATTTTTTCTTTTAATATTCTCATTCCACGGTAAATTCATTTCTAACATGCTCCCGTATTCCCTATCTTTTTCTCATTTCTTTTATTCCAGTAAGTTTCTCCATCTCATTGCTTGTCTCGTTTTCCTATTATTTTTATTGTTTTTCACATTTGGGCCATAATCCAAGTGGAGGCTCCTGGGCCAAGTTCTCTCATTTCGGTGCAGTCCCAAGATCCAAATGGGTTACAGGATTACTAAGCTCTCTCTGCTACTGTATTAGTGGTTGAGCCAAAAGCTGATATCAAGTTATCAACTTATCATGCTGACGTAGTCATATGGTTCCTACCCAGGTTTTGGTTTTTCGTATTAAAAAGACCATATGATAGTTTGAGGTTAATCATTGGTTGTTTTTCTTTGTAAGTAATTGGAACCTGTGTATAACCACATACTGAGACAATGACATGAGTATAATTGTGTTCATAATAGAAGTTGTTTGTACTTTTACTTAGATTGATATTCGTTTTGTTCTGTGTTGGATTGAATAGGTTTGGTGGTGATTATTTAACAGGGTTTTGGTCACTTCAATATTGTGAGTTTGAATGTTGCCCATTGCGGTTAGATTTAGCTGTTTAGGGAGGAATGTCTTTGTTTAGATACAGGTTATATGCCTTGCATATTTGTAGAGTTACCCCTCTCTCTACATATATGCAGTGACTGCCAGTCTGCCACGTGCCTGGGTTTGGGATATGATCATACATATCTATCAGCCCCTATTTATATATTTATATATACAAGAGCATAAAGTTAAGAAGTGGTAATATAACAGATGTGATATTCATTACAACAAGAAAACATATAATACTGTATTAGTGATTAATGAAAGAAGCTAAAGGCAAAAGGAAGAGAGATCTTGTTCCCTGAATTTGAATAGAAAAGGGAAGATTATGCTTACCAAACAAACTCTGGATCCAGTGCAGGTTTTCTTTGAGATTGAGATGCCACAAAGTTAGACAGCTTGAAGGCACTTCTCATGGGGGAGAGAGAGAGAGAGAGAGAGAGAGCTGTGAAGANGAGAGAGAGAGAGAGAGAGAGAGAGAGAGAGAGAGAGAGAGAGCCGTGAAGAGAGGGGTGGGGACTTTCTTTGAAGACTCCCAGCCAACAATGCCTATCCCTAAAGTTAGAAAAAAAAATAAATAAATATTCAAGTAAAGAGAAAGCTGCACACTCAAAAGCTTGCTTTTAAATTTTTCCTTCAATTCCTTAATCCTCTCATCTTCCTAACCTCTTCCCTTTCATTTTAAGTACTCTTAGCTAGCTAGGTACAAAGTATGTGCTGCTGCAACTTTATCTAACTCTCCAATATTTAATGGCACCCAATTATGCCATTCAAGCAATTTGCCTAACCACATGATGCAGCCATTTCAACCCATTAGCTGCATAGTCATTCATTACTCATATATCAGACAACCCAACTTAGCTATACAATTATCAATTTCTAACACAGTGGGAAACACAGTTTTATACACATTAATCTGGATAAGATAATATGAGAGATCGGACTATGCATGTTCTGATCTTCTTTTTACTTCAGTAATAAATAGTACTTTGATTAACCAACTTTAAAGTCCATGCATCTGCTTTTTTAAGAATTCCATTGAAATTACAAGTACCACCAATCCAATCTACGTCCGTAGGCATTATTTAAAGAGTACTTAGATTAGAGGGCATCTTTTGGGCTAAAGAAAATAAACTGGTAAGAACAAATGGAAAAGTTGGGTACTGTACCACCATTGAGAACTGTTTGGGTCAATTCAAAAGCAGAGGACAATAACTCTTATGCTTTCTCTTAGTTTCACAACCATCATATCTCCTTTCATACCCAAGTCATATCATTGAATCCTGACCCTCCATATAATCTCAAACATCAGCCCAACATAGCTGGCCTCTCCTGTCCCATGTTAACCCCTAGTGTGGTTTCCTTCCACTATAAATATACACAGATATTTCATGCCATTTCATAGTAGGCTGAAACTGAAAGAAAGAGTACTAAACCCCTAGCTAGTTAGCTGAAACCCTAACCTTGATTGTTAAGAAAACTAAAGAGAGAGATTAAGCAGAAGATGGGCAAGTCCTCTTCACTCTTCTCTTTCTGCAACATGTTCAAGGCATGCTTTTCTAGTGGAAGCAGAGATGACACATACTCTGATGATGGTGGTGTTTATGTCAGAAGAAGAATATGTCTGAGCGATGAAGACAGAGGAGGCTGGACTGCCGAGCCTGGGATCGACCGCAAGGCCACTGCTTTCATTGCCAAATTCTATGAGAGTCATGTCTCAGATCCTGAGTGCCAAACTTTTGCAGTTTGATGATCATGATCAGTGTTACCATCCTAATTTCATTGAGCTAGCAATATTTTGTAGTAGTGATTGATGAGATCAGACCAAGTTCATTGTTGTACTTCCATTTTTTGTCATGCTTCCTTAGCTCTTCTTCTTCTTCTTCTTCTTCTCTTGTAATTCTCTTGGAAGTGTGCATCTAATCTGTGAGTTAATTACAATAATGCAGATGCAATAAAAATGTAAAACATAGTTTCCTCCGTCAAAACCTTTATATTTCATTATTTCTTCTTCTAATTTCTTTTTTCTTGGCCAGTTGCTTATATTTCCATAAAAAAAAAAAAATTTGGATCCAACAGTGAAAGTATCATCAACTTGTGATCAAATTATAACATTCAACGATATTAAACGAACACATTATACTGGTGCAATATTACATGCATGCAGTAGGTGCCAACTGAAATTGCAGCTAACATCTATGTGGAGTATATGAAACTAGATGCTTGTACAATACAGGACCTGTTGATACAAGGTGTTTATTTCCACTCAAATTTGACTCTACACACACTCATAAAAGTCCTGTACACTAGAACAACTCATATGTAACAATGAAACATTATGTTTTGATATCATTGGAAGTAAATTAACATGTATAGGCCATTTAAAATTTGGGCAATAAAGAAATTTAATTACTATAGTATTTTGCCTTTATAGTACTAACTCTGATATTATTACCAGTGCAGGTAACAAGTTGCTAGTTAAAGCACTATAATAGTCTGCTTATTCTTTCTTTTTTTATTCTAGAATTGCCTCTTTTCTTTGCATCTTCACCATTAAGCCAAAATACAGAACGGACTGCAGCAAGTGTGACGATAATTAAAACGCAGCTGGATCATCATATTCATAAGTACATATACATGTAACCATTGTTTTCTTTTTCTTTTCACTTTTGGTCGCATCGATCCCTTTTTGTCATTTTTGGCTGTATATATACTCCATTTTCCTACTCTTAAAGCCATGAGGTGAGCCACCTCAATTATCTGATACAAGTTAAACTAGTGCATGCATATATGTTTTAAAGTTATTGGAGTTCATACAGATAGCAAATTAATCAAAAAATTTCACGCGCAGAACAATGATATGTATGAGTAGGCTATATCTATAAGCAATGTTGGAATGATGTAATTGGCATGATTAATTTGTGTGAGTAGAGAGACTAGATAACTACTTTGAGTGCCTTGAATCGTACGACAGCTTTATATATACATATCGAGTCTAAATTCTCTACCGTGTCTTAAATCTCAATACGACATAATTTTAGGCATAAGTATAAGAATAAAACGCACATACACACAAAATCAGCAGAGAATCATATTTCATATATACCGGTACATGTGTATTACTTAGACTGGTTAATTGGAATACAGAGTGTGAGTAACCCATTCACTCCCGTTTTTCACATCTTTAGACTAACGTGTGAAAACAAATGGTAATATGTTGCCAAGTAGTTCCATTTGGAGAAAGAATAATAGTGCCCCCCGGTTTTGGGTCTTGGACATTAGAATTATTGGCATAGGAACCTTATGCTTATGGTGTCCAACTCATGGCTAGTCCAAAAAATTAACCTGCAGGCACCTTCAAAAGTGACCCTAAACCCCTAAGACCAATATAAAATTTGATGTTGTGAAGGGCCAATATTGCTGAAGAAGCCAACCCATATTATGCTAACTTGCTAAGTTTGAGTACAAGTGCTAAAAGCAACTCTCGTGGTCACTTTGGTTCTCTGGCTCTTTTCCCGCAGCTACACAGAAGGAGCTAGCTTGCTAGCACCCATCTAAATGTATATTGGACCATTTCTGATATCCCTTTTTCCAAGCCCCTTTTGGTGGTTCTACCTACTATGTGCATCTTTAAATGAGTGATAGTCTTCAACCCCTAATATCCACCTTTCTATTCCACTACGCAACTCATTTATTTGTCAGTTTTCTTTGGTAAATATTCATTAGAGTGTAAGTCTCACAACAATTACTTGAATGGAAATTTCTTTATATGTGGTACTAAGATGAATGCATAGAGAACATGATACTCTGTATGAGTAACTATGAATTTATAGCTTAGCTCAAGGACTAGGAAGGCTGGAAAATAAGTTGGGATTAGGATGGATCAAACATTAAATCCCCTTAACTTAGAATTAATGTGATTTATTAGTATGAGAGAGATACATAAATCACAAATGTATCGCAGTTAAAATTAAACACAAAGCATGATTGATGCCTATTATTAGACATAAAATGATGAATCTCAACAGCTAGATAATAGTGGACTCCAAATCAATGTACTAGCTAGTACATGAGTTGAACTGAGAATCATGAGTAGCACGTGAATTAAAATATTCTGTATTGATCATATGACTCCCATATATAATTGTTGGCATGCAATAGCCCTAAAACGTGAGAGCTAGAGTAGCCCATTTTTGTTCTCTCTTTTTGATGTACCAATGAGTGGTGAGGGATCTCCAAATTAAATCAACCGTTGATGGGAACACTTATTCTCAAGAGTGGATTGACACCCTCTAATATTGATTAGTCAAGATCCTCTTGTAGTAATTACACATTTGATTAATGAGGTTAGTGCTACTCACTTTAGTAAGTCATTACTAAATGATTAACTAATCATGAAAGGAGTTGTAACTTATGATTTGAAGTGGTTCAAGTGGACTCTTGTAGCCTGTAGGAGACTTTTATTATCTCTAATGCCTAGAGTTCGATGCAACTTGGCCCAACCTGAATCCTCTTTTTCTTTTGATAATCCAAAATCAAAATCTAAAAAGAAATACCCACCAACGCCCAAGTTGGGGGGATTCCAAACACTATAATTTATGGATAGCATTGGGCTAAGAGCCTTACGCCTTGTTTGGAGATCAGGACATAACTGTACACGAAACACACAATCCACAGGATTTTCTGCACTTCAACATGAATAGAGTGCATCAGATTTCACATTCTGCTAAATATCTTTTTTTCTTTGCCAAATTAAAACCTCTCTTTTGCATAAATTAAGAACAACATAAAAATGACCCTTTTTTTATGGAACTTTGCCTGGGTAGGCTTACTTTACATGGTTCACAATGATGCTTACTTTTCTTTGGTTAATATTTTACTTTATTGTACTTTGGGCTGCTAAATATCCCTGCAGACAAATCAGTCTACACTCTACAAAAAATGAACCTGCGTTTGAGGTCAGATCAAAACTCAGAACCATTGGTTTACATGTTAATAAATTGAGGATTAGATTAAAGGGTTGGGATTTGGCAAAGATTCTTCAACAATTTAATTTTAAATGGGTCGCTCAGTAAAAGGGGCTTCAAACTTCAAAGTTTGAATGCGTTTCAACTTTGAAGAGAATCCAGTCCATGGCCTTTACTAGTCTTCTATGGCTCCATCATATTAATATTATTATTATTCCATTTAGAAAACTGTTGGCTTTGAAATTTTAGTAAACCCCAAATTGTAATGATCAGAAACTAAACACCGACACAAAATTTCAATTTAGCAGTCAAAGACACCATGACAATGTGGCATAAGTCTTAAGTGCGCTATGCTACAACACACAACACGCTATTGTTTTTTGCCTTTTTTTGCTGATGAAGAAATAGGGGTGTACCGAGGAAAATCAAGTATCAAAGATGCTCATACTCAGCTCAAATAATATTTTATCAAATTTGGGCTAAACTAGAGCTTGAATAAATCTTGAGGAACGATGCTCAAACATCAACTCGACTTTCTTCTTCCAAATTTAAATTTGACTCGGTTTAATTGATTTATGGAATAAGTTTAAGCTAGTATATGAAAACGAGCCAAATTTGAGCTTAACTTTAATACATTAATTATTATATACTAATAATGAGAGGCTAGTATGTACATCACATATGCCGCATTTGATTTGGTAAGTCAAGAATTTACAATACTATAGAGACCATATCATATAGTTAATTTTTAATTTTTTTTTGGTAATTTGGCAAGGCTTCAAGTCAAGATTACTAAAAAGCTACATCAAATTGGACTCGGACTTAACAAGGTTAAAAGTTTAAGCTTGATAAGTTGAGTTTAAACAATATATCGATACGCACTTGGATTTGAATGAATTTTTTCCATGTGTTCTGATAAAAGCACTGACAAGTCCTTGGTTTAGGATAGTATACATGGCCAAAAATGCGTCATCTGATTACAGATAGCCTTGTGCTCCGATCCAACCACTCCAGTTCAATAAGGGGTGAAGATCAAACCCAGTAGGGAACTGGGAAGAGTGGACATTGATTGAAGCAGTCCAGCTAAATATGATAGCTTGTGGGGGCCACTTTTCTTGGCTTCAAGAGACAAGCACATGACATTATTGTGTGGAGCAGCTCACAGCCTCAGAGTCTCTCATGGCCTTAAAGTTGAGGCAATGATCCAACCAATTGGGTCGGGTTTTGGCTGGGGCTGTTTCGGGTTTTGTTGGTTGAGCTTGTCCGGATGATCGATCTCCTTTGTACCTTTACATGTACAAAATCCAATTCTCCATGAATCTGATATTGGATCCCAATCTTATTCAATTAGACAGACCCCATTTTGCACTTAACCCTCCACCACCGCCACTCAATATCACCATAGTTTCTGAGTGTTGGTGTTCCTACTCAATTATTAAGTGGGTCGTTTTGTGCTCTTATCACATTTTATATATAAGATGCTCAGAGAAAGAGGACATAAAAATATAAAGATAAGTACGTACGTCCAAGTTCCAACAAGTGAATGAGACATGCATATAAGTTAGCAAACCAAGCCACACTACTTCTCTTCAGTGGTTAACCGTGCAACCAATAACAGTGTGGATCAATCTCGCGGATCAACTCAAAACTGTAAGTTTTGTTTATTTTCAGATGTATATTAATTCACAACATTCATTCATTCATCATCTAAATTTTAAGTTTTAATTCTCAACTTTTAAATACTGAGACTCCAAATTATAAATAAATTTTAAATTCGAAACTGTAATTTTACATCCTTATTGAAGCAGCAAATTACTAATACCACTAGAGATTTTTTCAACAAAACCATCCACTAAAAAGTTGTAAAGAAATAAAAAAAAAACCGACCATGAATTGAGTCCCAAACATGCAGTGTCTGTCGATCAACATGTGAAAACCACCCACCAATCATCCTTTTGAGTTATTATTTATTGGAAAGATCCATTTATAAAAAACTATAACCATACATATATTTTATCACAGGTAAAATGTGATTGAGCATGTGGGGTGCAATAAACAAGCTAAATTAATCAACTTTGAAAAAAAGAAGAGAAAAAAAGCCCCAGAAGCTAGGATCAAATTCAAAGGGGGGATGTACATTCACACTGCATGAAATTTGCATTATAAACTAGTAGTATTAGTGCAGAGACATAACAGAGCATTTTATGTTTCCATAAGAACATTAAATTAATGGGTTGTTAAAAGTCCAAGGAAGTTAAAGCTTGACTTAATTTAACATCCCTCTTTCTTACATTTTTTAGCAATATGATGATGACCTTCTTGGTTTACTAGAAAAACACGTTATGCAAAGAAGATCATGTGCCTTGTAATGGCAAATTGGCAATGCTAGCTGCCTTGAGAGTTGAGACTACAATTTCATAGTATAATATAATATAGCATTGTATAGATATATATTATATTATGTTCTCCTTAATTGAATTGAAGTGTGAATGAGTGGTTAATTTGTCAACTCATGATTAAAATCTACGCACTACTAATGAAGTTTTTATACTAATTAAGTAAGGTTTAATGCGGACCCATTAATCCATGTATAACTGCATGCATTTGGGCAAAGATTAATGGGGTTTAATTAATTAATTAATTAATAAATAAAAGAACATAGAATAGCATATGGTTGGGGTATATGAGCATACAGACTGCAAATAGATTTGGCTGTTTTGGTCAGTCTTTGTGCCTACCAGAGCATGTGGACTTCACATAAATAGTGAATGGAATGGATAATTAGCCATGGATATATTAATTTCACATTAAAAGGCCAAGAATATGCAGCATTGGGTTGAGGCACTGCAATATCAGTCACAATGTACGAAGCTGCAGGGAATTAAACCAATGGAAGTAGTCCACAGCCTGACCCAATTTGCAAGTGAGACAGAGAAGGTCATATGCATAATGCAAGAAATTCATTGAACTATCAAGACTGCAATGAGAACTGTTGGGTATCAATTTTATTTGAAAAATTATTATGTAACTTTTATGTGTAACCAATTTATATATTATGATATGGATAAATGTTATTAATACTTTATTCTAATAATCGATTCGTTTAAGTTTTAGAATCTTCGAAATGAGAAAATAATTTAATTAATTTGCATATTTGGCAAGATCAAGCATGAGAAATCATTTCATGAGAATCTAATGTCCCTAAAAGGAGGAAAATGAATCATTCCTCTCAACTTGAGTTTGATTTTCCCTTCATATAAGAAGGCATTAATTATGCTCTTTCAAGACCATTTTATTTCTTATTTATGTGCAAACCAAACATTGAAATGAAAATAAAAAGATATTTATTAGGTTACTTTCCTAGCATTATCAATTATAGGAATGAAAATCTTTTAGAAAATTCATAGGAATTGATTATTCCACACACCAAACGATCCTAAAAGTATAAATATATTGTTCACCCCATATTATAAAACAATGATTTGTTTTATAATGTGGCAATACTATGGTTAAAAGAATAATTTTGTATTTTATTCTCACTCACATTTGAAACATGAAGAAAAATGTAATAAACACTTTTCTGCAATACCAGTCGACCCACTAAACACAGATACAGTAATAAGACGACCCCAAAATGATCAATCTAAACACCGATACACTAAAACAACCTCATAATATAATGTAATGTTAAAATGTTGTAGTGAAATTATATACATATAATGAGACAAACATATTGAATATAAAAAACCCATTTATTAATGTTTTACTCGAAATTATGGGGTCTGGTTTTGGTGAAAAGGCAATTTTGCAAGTTATGTGAGGGGGAGAGGAGTAAGATGGGGCAAGGCAATCTCATAATATACGTCACATTCAGAAAAGTAAAGGGGATCACGTGTAAGGGGGTCGAAGGTGGGGGGGTCTGTGCGCCATGTGCTTTGGTGACAGTCGGCGACCTTCGATGATGAGGAGATAAGAAAAATAAAAAATTAATAAATATAAATAAAAAAAGATCGAGTGCGTGATGTTCTTCCAATCTTCAAAAAACCCCATCTCACGGATCTTGCCCCTCTCTTTCTCTCACCCTCTCCTCCCTCTTACCCACTATATATATTTTATCCAGCTAGCTTTGTAGCACAGGGCTTAGAAAGAGAGACATCCCTTGTTTATCTCTGCAACAAAGACATACCAATTATTAAACTATATACAATATATGGCTTCTTGGAAAAAGACCATCACATCTCCATTCAGGAAAGCTTGTACCTTCTTCAACCAGCAGCCTGGAACCAGAGATCATAAGAAGTCCCAGCTGCAAGGTATATATTATTAGCGATCACTTTTATTTGTACTATATATCATCACAAGTACAACTTAAGTTTTGGTCAGACTGTGAATCTGAATTACATAATCGACATTTAGATTCACAGTCTGACAAACAAGACAACATTTGTGTATCAACATTCAACATTTGTGTACAGTTATAAGACTCATATATATATATGTATGTATGTATGCGCAAGATGTTGATGGAGCAATTGTCCATTTGCGCAGGGAATGAAAATAGTGTGACCGCTCTGCATGGTGAAGTGATGGCATGCGCTTATGAAGATGTTCAGGTGATGTGGTCTATTCTGGACAAGTCCAAGTCCGAAGCCTGCAACATTTCTTCTTGATATATAACCACATGGCCAGCCTTTGGCTTCCTGGATATATATCACCCAGAAAGAAAAAAAAAAAGAGAAAAGAAAAACAGACCCACTTCAGGAATTAGCATATATGGGTCATCCTTTGCTTGCATCATATATGTATTTATATATATGCAAGTATTACTTGTAGATAGTGTTTATGTGTTGGGATGATGATCATCTTGTTGATCAAACTATGGTGGGCAAGAAGAAGTAAACCCAACTGAGAAAAGAGAAAACAAAAAATTAAAGAGGGAGTTGTGAGGTGTAATTGTAAAATTCCCCCCCATTGCCTTGGAAAGTTTTTTAGGAAAATCCCTGTGGTTAATGAAACAACACAGTGAGATTATTAATGGAAATTTAGAACAACTTTTTGATCCCCTTCTTCTTCTTCTGATCCTCATGATTTTTTGTGTGTAGTCTATATGCCTTATCTCCTCTTTGTCTTCTTTGTGGTCCTCAAGTGTATATAGTCCCAATTATATATAAATTTGCATGGTCCAGTGACTGCTGTCATGTTGTACTGTATAAACATTGAACATTATAATTGGTTACAAAATTAATACTATAGTAACTATACAATCAAGCATGGTGGAAAAGGAATTCTACAGATAATTCACACAATTCCCACCTACTTTTTTCGGCTGTTTTAATAAAATCCCACACATTGTTTTTTCTAATCAATATGCTCTGCTTCTTGTACCTTCTGCAAAACGAACTTGTGTGGAGTCATTAAATCAATTTGTAAGTTAGCTAAATTCAGACGGGTTCGGATCTTGATCCATCGGAATTTCTCATCTACTCACAATGTCAAACATAAAAAATAAATGAGCAAATTGCAAATTTCTGAAGTGTTATGGCACAACATGACGAAAAATGCTTAGCTCTTCACCCTCTTCACAACTCATCAATCACAATATCACATATTGATACGTCCATTTATTTTTCTTTTCTTTTCTCTTTTCCCTGATGAGCAATTCTTCCTCATAAGTCAACACGTCAGCACGTGCCAATGGAATTAACTTATAATAAAAATGAATGACTTCTTACATGAAAGAAGCCAAGTACTGTATTAAAGTTTTAAAGTTGGAAGATTCAAAATCAAATATAGAAAATTTAATGAACGTCCACGATGGTCTAACACTGGCTTTCATGCAGGGGCAAATGTGAAGCTTGAGCTTCTTTGATCCGATGATTTGACATTGAAGTTTTGGGTAAGAAGTAGAGTTGATGGAGATTAAAAAACACAAAAAAATTGAAGAAGAAGATAATTTGTCATGCAAATCATAATAAAAATACTTTTTCACAAACACATTTGTCATGCAAATCATGCTAAAAGCACTTTAACAGAGCAGCAGAGAGTACGAGAATAAGTTGTCCAAAATAATGGAGCTAGGAACAGTAAATGGAGTACAAGAACACTTTGATACCTAATACCTTATTGGAAGTTCAATCAGACTCACAGTCGGTGTCTTTATAAAAGGTCACAGAAATGGACTTAAATTTGCATATTTAACAAGTCAAAGCAAGTAAATGGAGACATGGGTAGGCTCCATAGGTCCATGCCCATGCTGCATTAATAGAGGATTAAGTCTCTTTACTATTTTCAGGCCATGCCAGTGATGCCACCAATCCTCTTTTTCTTCTTCCTTCAAAATCATCACTAAGACGACTTGGATGGGCTGATGGCTATAACTCGTCTTCTTCTTCTTTTAAAGATCAAATCGTCTTTTGTCGCAAGTGGACAAATGAAGATGATATCACAAGATTGGCAATGAATGAATAAGAGGAAAAGCGATTGCCTTTTAGAGTTGACAATACAAGGAAGACAAGGACCCAACCAAATTTGTCTTTTATGTATTTAAATTCACGATGTGCATTGTGCAGAAAAGGACATAGTTACACATGTAGATTGCTGGGATAAAATCTTCCCCGCAAGTAACCATTTGTATACTATGTCTCTCACATCCCACCTCTCACGTGCTGATCATGTGACAAGTAGATTTTAGCGACTCATTGCATACAACGGTTAAGGATTGAACTACAGGAACCAGAATTAGGATCAAAATGACAGGGAGATTTTTCACTACTGAGAGAATTCACACTCCTAGCTAGCCAACTACAGGTGCCCTATTCCAATAGGCAGAAAATTCATACTCCTAGCTAGTCAATTAAGGGTGCCCCATACAACAAAATAATATCCCTTACAGCTGTGTATTAATTCACCGAGCAGTCCTTTCTTCTTTTGCTTCAAGGGCATCCACCTCCTCACTAGATAGAAGATCAACAATGGGTTCGTATACATCCCACTCCTTTCTTTTCCTGATACATTTGGGAGCAAAGGGGAAAAACACTCGGTATTTCAATTTAAATTTTTCTAAAAATTCCATCAACTAGTACAAATTTTAAACACAAGGTACTGAAACAAATCATATTAATCATAGGAGTTGTGACCAAATAAAAAGATGATGTTGGAAAGCTGAAAAAACAAAAAAGGAAAGAAAAGAAAAACCTTGATGATATTGAACACAACATATACGGGAAAGTATTCATCATACTGATGGAGCAATTGACCTCAACCAGGCACCCTATCATTCACTTAGGAAAATGTTTTTGGAGAGGCATGAAGGAATTGAATATCTATAGGTATCTTGGTAGGTTTAAATCCGCATAATGAAACAAAGTATTCCCTTGGGTTCCTACGTGAGATTTGATGGGCTAAAGTATGAGAATGAAGGTTTTTCTCTTTTCGTTGTTATGATCGCTTTCAAAAAGTTAATTTACACAGAAGTTGATAGAGAGTTTTAGTAAGTAATATGCAGTTGACTTGACAATTTAAATTTTAGAGGTATAGGATATAAGCCTATTGCCCTGCTGTCAAGCACTTTCCTCTTTTGAGGTAGATCAAAACAAGACCAACTTGATGATAATGAAGAAGGTTGTTGATACTGGAACAGTATAAGTAAATTTCCAACATGGACCGTGGAAAGTTCACCTTTATATATTTCTGGTAAGCCAAACACAGTTAGAAAGAATTAGTACTTAATTGTGTTAATAGAAGATAAGCTGTTGGAAGAAATTATATCTATAATGGGGGGAAGAAGGCTTTAATTCATAAAATTCTAGCAAGTATGCCAACATATCTCATTTCTCCGTTCAAGGTTATGTTTTGGTTATATGCCAGAGGAAGATACGATTAGGCAACAGGCTAATGATCTTATAACATCATATGTGCAATTATAGTATTTTTAGTTCTATTTAAAAGCATATGCAATGAAAATTTCACATTTCAGCAGAAAAGAGATTTCCAAAACTTAGTAGAGTGAGAAGACACACCGAACAACACTGGATCTGTGACCAAATAACTTCACCAGGTCCAATCCAGTACTACCAGCTTTACTGTGAGAGAGAGAGAGAGGAGAGTTAATGACATAAATACTTTCATGTAGGCCTTACAATGTATATTCCCTTATCCTACCTTAAATGAATTGTAGGGTTAAAAAAAAAGGGTCAACATAAAAACCTGGCTGGAGTATGTTCAACCCCTCGGCGTCCCTTCTTGCTTATTCTACTTTCTCTTGCTGAAGCTACACTTTGAACTGAAATCTAGAAGATGAGATACAAAAAGACCAAAGATTAAATTACTCACATTACTTGCACCTACAACGTAACTAATGTAAGGTACAAAAGAGGCACAAACACATAACAGATCAAAGAAGCAATAAAATCTAACCTCATACAGTTGTTCTCTAATTGCAAAAGCAATTGCAGGCTGCAAATAGAGAATTACTTCTTTTAGCAAACTGAAAAGACATCAATGTTCCAACTTCGACAAAAACCAAAAGCTTCAATTAAAGTGAATTGCATTTATGTGTCAACCAAAATCGCATTTGTTTAGAAATTGATGACTTACACCAACTTCAGGGTCTTGAATCCCTAAATCTGAGCAGAAGGTTTTAGCAAACTCTTCAGGATCACTATCAAAGTTGTTCAAGTCCTGAAATCCATCAAATAATAGATGAAACCCATGTGCAAGAGCAGGAGCTATTGAAATGATATGATGAAACAAAAATTGTTGAAGCTTACCCATAAAAACTGGTCCCTAATAACAGTATGGTTTACTCGAAGATCAAGCTGAGAATATAAACAGCATTAGAAGTTTGCTAATAAACAAAAAGCATTGAAAGGTAGCCACTTCCCAATGTGTAGAAATATGTAAAGTGTAACCTTAATTGGAACAATCTTCTCGCCTGTGTACATGTCTTGGCCTTCGAATGATCGAAAATCGGCAAGCTGTGACTGAAATCAGATAACATGGTCATAAGCTATTAGTAATTAGCAGAAAGTTTGATGGGAAAATTTGACATAGTTAAATGAAGCCCAACCTGAATGGAAGAAGCAATGAGTGTAATGAAAGCTGGAGGAAGCTTCAAGTCTTTTGCTGTCCTTCTCGAAAACACCACAATCTCTGAATCAGGGTCTGTCAACAATCAACATAAAACGAAACCCATTACTAAGTGCTGTCAAGTGTAAACTGTGCAAGAATCACAATTTAAAAAAACAAAAACAAAAATAAAATTGAAAAAATTCAACTTCTACCAGAAGGGTTCCAAGTGAAAGAATCTTTGAACCTTTGGCCTTCGACTTCAATGTCCAAGCGAATTGGTACCAAGTTCTGGGCTGTTGGCCTACCCATTGTGATACATATACATAATTATTTGCCAGGAATTCACAGACCGAAACGAAAACAATTAAGAAAACGAAGAAGAAGCAACAAACAAACTCACATCCTGAACTTGACAGAGCCTTTCGAAGAACCCGACGTCTGGCCCTTCATGGCTTTTTCTTCTCCCCCGATACTCCCTCCTGCCAATTTTTTATTTCGTCAGTTAACTGAACTTCGGAGCGGCGGACATGCCCGACCCGATTCTTCTTTACTTATTTACCGAAAAGCCATTCCGTTTCTTTCTTGAACTGTCAACGACTTTTTCTTTTGGATCAAAACTGTCAACGACTTTAGAGCTATCAAAAAAAAAAAAAAGGAAACGTAAACGACCCAAAATAGAGTTGTAAACCCGACAATACGGGCCATGGCCCATGGGCAATTGACTCTCTTTAGGATAAAGGTGTTAAAAGAGGCCGGGTCAGAATGTAAGGGCGTAAATGAGTTGAATCGAATCGAATCGAATACTAAGCTGGTGGAGCTCGGATCGTATAATTTCACGCTTAGCTCTACCTCAAATGATTTTTTCCAAGCTCAAACTCGATGTAGTTCACTTGATTTTTTCTAAACTGAAGCTTGGCACGAGATTAAGTTGATGTCAAACAATAAGGGTGTAAATGAGCCAAGTCTGGTTCGAGATTCAGCTCATTTATTTTTAATCGAGGTCAAGCTTGACTCGAGCTCAAATGATGTTTTCTAGACTCAAACTGGATACGACTCCTATGATTTTTTCCAAGTTTGAGCTTGGTTAAGCTCATTTGGCTCAAGATTACGTTAATTTTAAATAATAAGAAAAACATGAATACAAATAATAATCTAAAATAATAACATAGACATCGATAATTAATAATTAATAAGTACATGTATAAACAACTTAATACATAAGGACTAAAATGACAAAATTAAATCAACAAGGTTCAAATTTTATTTGGTACTAAAACACAAGATTTAGGATTTAGAGAACGATATTTTTAAAAAAAAGTCCGACGAGTAATTTGGATAATCTGAATAATTTAAGTTCAATACAAAATGTGTTAAATAAAGTTTTGACTAATCTTCGAGTAGACCCCGCTGCCCGCTGGTCACCTGCCCGGCTGCCCACCAGTCACCACCATGACTCCAGGTTAAAAATCCTGAATCCTCCACTGGACTACTCATGATGCAACTTCAATGGTTGTGGTTGGCTTACCTAATAACCTTTACTCTACTTAACAAGTTGACATTATGAAGAGTAGCTTATTCCTATTGCTTTTTGAAACACCACAATCACTAAAAGTTACTGCGTGTGACGATAACACCCCCTCGGCACCACCGCCACCGCCACGTTTCAGAAAATTGGGTGGTCAATGGATGCACCTGTTGACATTATTACAGATCAAGTTATGATGCTTAATTATAACTTTATCCATGTTTGAATTAAGCTTTTGAAAAGGGTTTATTGAGGAAGTTAAATCCGCTCTCTGCAATCAAAACGACAGGAGTGATCATGAGCATGATGGCGTGCACGTCGTCTAAGCTCACACAAGCGGGAAGACGTGTGCCAAGTCATGTCTTGATGAGAAGGATCATTCATAGTTACTAATCATCACTAGATTTCAAAGGCTACAATCTTGTTGTGACAACATGGGACTCTAAGAAAACCACATCCCACCTAACAATGAGAAAAAAAAAAAAAACCCAAGAAAAAGAAATGCACAGAGAACAATGAACGAAGCCCATCCATGGCCAGCCCAACCCCACGTTTGATTTCCCTTTACTTTTACTTCTACAATCATTGGCTGGCTCTGAGGGCCTTTGAACATGTTTCAGAGACAATTACATGGCCATGGAGTCAAGAAACGAATAAGAAAGAGAAGGAGATATAAACTGTTATAATATTGAGGATGTACACAAACTTGAAAAAAGCCCATACTATGTATTTCTGATTATGTTTTTTGAGTAAGAAGTTATGAAACACCATCACTAAGACAAAACTGGTATCTGGGTAGATCAGACAGAGTGTTCTGCTAACTTTGTCTCATCAGATGAACAAATATAATTTAACTAACATCTGTCTGCTCTTGTGATCTTCAGTCTTTTCACAGTGGTCAAGAAAATCCTGTGTATCAAACCCAAAATGACCAGAATTACACAATGTAATGGAGGGAAAAGTACTATTATATATGAAAAACATGAAGAAGCTAGCTAGCAAAAAGTTGGTAACAGAATTCGAGTTGGTTAAAGGTTGTGTTTGTGCTTACTCCCAAGGCACATCTCCAACCAGCATCCAATCCCCTTCTTGATCTTCATAAGTTAGCACATGGTATTTGTCTGAATGAACATGATTAACACCAGGACCTGCTTCCAAAAAATATATGAACCCAACTATTATTTGATCTGAATAATTGGAGGTCCTATATTCTGTGTATATACGGGACTTACATAGAATGGTAGTCTTGAACATGAGGCCAAGAGTTGAAATCAGAGCATCATAACCATCATGTGCAAACAGATTCAATTTTCTACCAATGAGAATGCCCTCCATGTAGACCTTCACAAAAAAGGAGGGATATTGGTGCCTGTTTTCTGCTTTCCCTGCAAGGGTGCTCCTCAAGATAGCTTTGATTGGTGGCCAGTTTATCAATGCTTGCTCCCTGAAATTATTTTCACTATATATGAGTTAAACTTAAACATATCATTTTCAACCCATAAGAATTGGAGATAGTAAACAAGAGGGAGTTAATACAATTCCTTGTATATCAGAATGTAGTCATGATCAATAGGAAGTAATAACCCAAAAGACCAAATTTGATGCTTGGAAGATTGTTTGGCTGAGTTAAAATTTTCCTTAATTTTCTTTTTGTTCTTTAGAAAAAGTGCATATATACCTTGGGGTTGAAGTGGAGGACAAGGAGGTTGAGATGCTTAGGCCAAGTCTTAGATCAGTGCTCAAATCTGTTCTCCTGTCACTGTGACTACCATGGCATTGACCGTTACTGTAATTGCCATTGATTTGTTGAGAAAGAGAGGAAGAAGAAGATGAAGAGCCAGCAGGCTTAGGAAGATGATGATCAGGATGGTTGCTGCTATCAATGGAAGAAGAAGATGAATGGGCAGCTCTAATTCCCATTTTCCTAATTTCAGAGATAAAATATATATAAATGTGATAGTGCTCAAAAGCCGCTATCTCAGGCCATGAATCTCTGTATATATAATATGTGCAGAAAACACAAGCATACCAGAAAAACAGAGGGAGTTGGAAGAGCCAACGCCCAAACAACCCAACAAGTCATACTTCAAAGGAGGAATTCGGAAATTGATAATTGATTTTGTTACCATGGTGGCCCACTTGTCCACATAGTATATCCCACGTGGTTGTTTTGTTTATGGACCAAATTAATGTTAATAATATTTCGATTTATATTATAGTCTGAGTCAGATAAACTATAAATCTAAATTATTAATTAAATTCATATTAATTTAAATTTACGATATAATAACATAACATACCAAATATTCAAAAATAAACATTACTCTAGAAAAAATGGTTTCCTTACTTAGCAGCTACAATAATTCATTCCCAACACTAATTTAGGAGGAGAATATTAACTATTTAAAAAAAAATGCTTATATTTTCACTCATTGTCTTATTTCCCCACTCAATCTTATTTTTCCACCCATCATTAAATTTGAAAAAAATAATAAAAATATTCTTCTCATCTCCTATTATTCTTATAACACCCCTTGATATATCAACTCAAATATTCATTTACTAAACACTCTTTCCACCCCTTTTAACTATCATTCCATCCACCCATATATCTTTTTCCAAATAGAAGAAAAATAATAATATACTCATCCTTTAATTCATTCATAAATTCCAAATTAAATCCAAAAGACTAATATTCAATCCCTAAATCAAAAGAAACATTAAAAAAGAATGAATTCTTGATCTAAAATTATAAATAAATAAAAATGGTTTAAAGCATAGAATAATCATACATTTTAATAAATGTATGAGCATCAACCAAATAGTATCATAGATTTTAAATTTGGTGATAGAGTAGAACTAGAGTTTATAGAAGAAAAGAATTATAGAAAAATTAAGATGGGTGGTGATAGTTAAGGGGGTGGGAAGAGTGTTTAGTAGGTAAGTGTTTGAGTTGGTATATCAAATGATCATATTTAGAAATAATGGGAAGTAAAAAAAGTGTTTTTATATATTTTTTTCAAATTTAATAGTGAGTGTAAAAATAATGAAGGTAAAGAAATAGGACATAAGAGTGGAATATATATAAGTATTTAGAAATAATGGGAAGTAAAAAAAGTGTTTTTATATATATTTTTTTCAAATTTAATAGTGAGTGTAAAAATAAAAAAGGTAAAGAAATAGGACATAAGAGTGGAATATATATAAGCACTCTTAAGCAATAGACGTAGCTTTATTAAACCTCTTTTTTCTAAGGAAGAAAAACTAATTAGCTACTTCTTATCTTATATAGTTATATATATATGTACTGATCATCATCTCCCAGAAAAAGAAAAAGCCTAGCTTATAACCAAATTGAATACTGAATGAGATGAAATGTAAACGATGTCATAAACTTATATTGTGAGCTGGGTTTTGTTTCTTTCCCAAGTATTCTCCATTATATTCATCCAAAGGACAAGAACAAAAGGGTAGTCGATCGATTATCAGATTTTTCTAGATTATGAGGGAAAACGTATGACAATCATATTCTTAATTATATAAGTAAGATTTAATGGAGTGGTAGGTAGGTGAAAAAAATTGATAACAAGTGCAAGGAAACAGACGAAAGGAAAATTACAAGACTAGCATAGTCCATGCCTCATGCATTTCCTAACAAAGAGATGTGCATGCTAGCCAGCCTTAGTCATATGCATCAATTTTTTTAGGCATGAAGCATAATTAGTATGATTTAACTAGTGGCGGATTTATTATTATTATTAATATTATTTTGTGGCGAGATGAGAAAGTTTTCAAATATATTTTTAAAAAATAAAAGCTCTCAAATATTCTTTATATTTTCCTTAATTATCTCATTTTTTAGAAATATTTTATCAAGTATCTGGCTCTACTCTTCTATAGCAAGACAATTTAAGTGAAGGGCAACTACTTTCACTCGTCCCTGGTTGCATTGCCATTGTGCATAATAATATTTTCATTTTATCACGTACGTACTAATATTTTTAATAATAGAGTGTACGCTTATGAAAAGAATTGGACTCATATTCTTGACATTCCTTCAATCAAGAAAAAGGTACACCGATATAGGGCCATATATAGGCAACTCATAAATATATACTTGGATTGGTGTCTCCCTTGTCACTAATAATGAATTGTGTGTAACAAATGTTAAACAAATTTCAGACCTTGGCCAAAACCAAGCTAAGGAACTTGATGCCAGACAACACTGTTTTATTCATTAACTTTTTTCTTTTTTTTTTTCCAAATAAAAGAAAACATGAAGGAAAGGGAAGGAGGTTGCATAGTGCCTAATGGAGACAAACAAACAGTATTAAAGTTACAATCTCGTCTTTGGAGAGCAGATCATCTGCCTTCTCTCTTTTCTCCTTTTTCTAATTTTATTTTAGGATTAAACACCTCAATAAAGTTTATGTTTGTTCAAATGAGGTTAATATATATATATATATAGGTCTTACTGGGACAGCCTTCAGCCATACATTCACATCCCTTGTCCCTTCATATTACTCCCTTACCTTATGTGCTCAACCCTAAAAAATTTATAAAATATTTCTAATGATTATGTATTAACCATTAATTAATCAATGAATTACTATGTATTATATGTCAAAAGTGATCAAGTGATATATTGCTTTCCCACCACCCATCAGACAAAAATATAAAACCATCATCTACATCTTTCATATATCTTGTTGGCAATTGGCTCTCCTAATTATGTGTCACGTGTGAAACACAAATTTATCATAATATTGAATTTTTTTGATTGGCATAATAAATGATTTTGAATATTATCCCAATAAAATATGAAATTTTGTAGATGATTAAGATTCACGTTAATTAAAAATAGTATTTTAAACAATTATATATGTATATGTAAACAACTGTCGATCGTTAATATATACGAGATTTAATCGTAAAATTCATATAATATTGGAGCGATAAGTAATCCTTGCTACTCAAATTAATTAATTTGCTAGCTCTTGGTAATTGTGACAACGCATAGGCATAAGAGGCAAAGGAGGAATTAAAGCAAATGAAATGGGGGAGACAAAGATGGACATGAGGTTTGAAACATATATATAAAAAGTGTAAAAGTCATAGAAGGTTGGATGAGGTGTTTGATAAATTGTTTCAAAGACTTCTGAACTAATCCAAGACGACGTCTCTCAAAAGCGAAGACATGAGCCCAACTTTATGAAACATGCAATCAACTAAATTCCGCACCCAACGCTCCTATAAACCCACCACTTTTCTCTATCTGTCCTCCAAATTAATGCAAAATACACGTGCAAAAGGATGAAAGAGCATGACTATGTCCAAATCAGCAATAACATAATTAAATTAATTATTTTAGAATGATCAATACATTGCATAGATCTCAATATATATTAATGTTGCCACTTACAACACTAGGGGTTCACAAATTATTATGTCAATTCTCTGCTAGCCCCTCACACACGACCACTTGTGTTTGTAATCATCCTTATTTTATTCCTGTGAATTGTTGAAAAAAAAAATGAAAAATATAGGTGTCCGTGACCTGCTTTATACTGATCATGATGAGTACTGGAAGAGAATATTTTGATGACATTGTTTCTTCTTTGTACAATGAGCAATGTTAGCGTGAATGAATTGTTAATAGATGTGAACCATATAAATAGTGAGGTTCACAATGGGTGTGGATTGATCTATACATAGTTAGATTCACATTCGTTAACGGTTCAAAGTCACCCACGTAAGCAAAAACCATTTCTAAACCATATATATAAACCAAAAAGACTAAATGCTTATTACAGGTGTTTGAGGCAGATCGATTATGCAAATGCCCTATGCCCTTACATGTGATGAGCAGTACTGGGCTGAACAACATAGTACCAACATTCATTCCTGGTTTGGGTAAAGTGCCAAACCTTGCTTCCATGCATCATTGTGTTTGTTCCAACATTCGAAGAATGCATGTCATAGGTTATATATATTTACTGATCTGACCGAGGAAGTTTGCCACAAGTCATATGTAGGTTCATTAGTTAAATAACGTATATATAAACGTTTTGCGGCTTCACTCACAGACGTGTAGTGCAAGTCTGGATCTCAAAGCCAAAGCAGAGGTAGGGGTTCATGCCCCAAATTACATCCCCCTTTAATTTGTGTCTATATTTGGAGGGAGAGAATTAGAAAGACTTAAAAGAGAGAGAAAGAGAGTGGGGGGGACATGTAGGCAAACTTGGTCCTGAAGAAAGGTCAGGGTCCAAAGGGAGAGGAGGATTTTGATTTTGGGTTGTAAGTTGTAACAAAGAAGGGTAAAAGAAAAGGTTGTTCCCCCTATGTTGCTTGGGTCTGCCTCACTGCCTCTGGCATACATATCTTTCTCTTGTTCCAATGACATTGATCTTCATCTTATATAATTACTTTATGTACAACTCAAGCATATTCTTATTTTATTTAATTATATATAAACCACTAAGCATATGAGCATATGTAGCTAGCTATAGCTAGTAGCTACTCTCACTTTTGATTTGTTCCAACCTAGCTGGCCTTAATTGGCCTTGGGCCCTTGGCCTGGTGGGCATGCCAGTGCCAGCGTTGGATACTTTGGTCGATGACCAACATCTAATTACCACTGCCCCATTCTAACCCTACAATCACATATATGTCATTTTCTTCTTTTGGGTCTCAGATTTTATGAACCCAATAAAGGCCATTGAGGAACCCTCTTTAATTTCTCTCAACTTTATTCTCTCCCAAGCTGTACAATATGCCATTCACTCACTCCTATAAGTCATCTCCTAATCTACATGTAGATGGTAATCTAACTTCTTTTTGGTCCTGCTTTTGATTGTGAGTCAAATGTAGGAATGTGTTTTAAGTAAACCCACCAACCCATGTCTCGTGTGGAGTACTGGGGCACGATCCCCTTTCTAGGCTTGCTTTCTGGAGTTTTCTCTATGCATATTTCATTGTCAGGGAGAAGACCTTTGGGTAATTTATTCATTCTAGAACTCACGACTATCGATGTTGCCACATACACAATACTCAAAGTTTGACACCGAATTCCCATCTTATTCTAAGGATACTCCAAGTCCAACTTGAATTGACAACAACAACAAAATGTTAGACATCAACCATATTTAGGTCACCCTAGGGTAACTCAAGGTCACCCCATTCCTTAAAATTATAATTTCAGTAATATTGGCGTATGATTGGAATTATTCACATTTTATATCACCTATTATAGATCATATATGCAACAAATCAACTCAATCAGAAATCGTTTGGTTATATAATTATTGTAAACTAAATAGAAAAAATTAATGGTTTAGCCAAAAAATCACTCTATAATCCGAAACCATTTATTTTTTCTACTTAATTGACAATAATTATATAACCAAATGATTTCTGATTGAGTTGATTTTTTACATAGTTAATCTATAATAGATAATATAAAATGTGAACGGTTCCAATTATACGTCGGTATTATCGAAATTACAATTTAGAGAAATAGAGTGATTTTGAGATACCCCTAAGCGGTGACCCAAATATTGTTCATTGCCATATAACTAATCCCATTTCTACAGTCTGTGAGTCGAGAAAGTCAAAATCTGAATTGGGTCTGGCCCAAAAGGAAAAGGATTGGCAATCATCAGCCAAGAAGAACTTTTTTTTTTGTCAAGCCCAAGAGATCTTGATCAAATTAGATTAAAGATCCTTTTCATTTTATTTTTTGGCTGAGAAGGGAGGGTTCAGTTCTACATTTTTTTGATTAATAAACTGTCGTTGATGAGATTTGAATTCAAAACATACTTCTATAAAGGGATGATTAAGTGTCATTGCTAAACCAAATGGTCATTAGCGAGTTCTATTATACATTAAGTACGATTGTACGAATAAGCTAATAATGAAGAATAGGTTTACAATGACTTGGTAAGTTCTGAGAGAAAATGAGGAAACTAGTAAATATTATAAGAGTTTGATTCCTATGTAAAAATAAAGCATAAGTTTACTTATATAATAACTTTTTTGAGATTATTTTCAAGATGACATGCAATTATTTAATATATCATATCAACGAGAGATTGTATATGTTTAGAGAAGTAGTATCAATTATCATATGCGCTAGAAAATTTCATTGAGTTAAGAAAAAAAATAAAGTATTCCACTGTTGAAACTATAAGTCCCACCACTTAGCATAGTAGTGACAATACTTGGGATCTTCTTAATTTTCTATGATTCTATCACAGAACATCAATTCCATGTCTATATATAAAAAGATTAACATATTCTACTTAATTGTTTTGTCCTATTAAAACTTATCAATATGTAAATCTTTGACATGGAAGCTACATGTAAAATAACAGTAACACTCATTATAAATTGGAAAATAAAAATAACAGTGAAAAAACATATCAATTACATGTTACATGCACACATGACTCACCCAACCAAACACAAATAAAACTTGTATCTAACATGAAAAAGAAGTAAGAAAATCCTGCAAATCCCACACGAAACAAAAAAGCATGGTCTTTGCCTTCTTGTGCACACCTGTTCATCATTCCAGAGGTAAGCACAAGAAGAACCCCAAATCAATCAACTACACCATATGTGACACTAAATTGAATCTGCAAAATGATCCATAAACTATCTTTGTCCTGCTTAAAACTACTTGACATGCTCATCTGCTTTGACTTCAGGTGTGAGCACTTTTGAGCTGGGAGATTTCCCAATGATAGCTTTCTTTACCTTCACAATCGATTGCTTCACCTTTGACATGATGCTACCTGATTGCTTTTGTGCTGGTTTTGCTGATGAAACGTCATGCACTTCCTCATCTTTGGAGGACTCATTTGTAATTTCTTCTGTATTCTCCAATTTATTTTCATCAGCTTTCAATGTCTCCACAGCCTTGACATCCAACTGGGAATCCTTGTGTTCTCCTGCAGGTTCATCAATGGCAGAAGGCACGGCAGTGTCTTCATTTACCTTAATGTCCTTGTACAAGTCTTCTTTGACAGACACCTCTTTAGCCTCAACCAAGTCTGTATCCGTCTGCTCTCCCTCTAGTGATTTTTCAGCAACTGCTGCAACATTTTTTAACCCATTACCATCCTCATCAGTTTTCTTCGCTTCAGTCTTCTCATTCTCTTCAGTTTCTTGTTCTATTTTGACACACTTTTCTTCCATGTCAGCAGCTTTTTCACTCAGCACAGTCTCATCCTTCAACAACTCACCTGCTTCTTTCTCTGTTTCTTTCTCTGCTTCTTTCTCCGTTTCTTTCTCTCCTTCTTTCTCTGTTACTTTCTCTGCTTCTTTCTCTGTTTCTTTCTCTATTACTTGCTCTGCTTCTTTCTCTGTTTCTTTCTCTGCTGCTTTCTCTGCTTCTTTATCTGTCCCAGCTTCTTTCTCTTTAGTTTGAGCTTCCTCAATAGTTGACACAGAGATCTCAGTGGCAACAGGTTCATGAACTTCTGCACTGACTTCCTCAATCTTGTCCTCATGAGCAATAGTATTTTGCTCACCCTCAACGTTTTCTTCAGTCTTTTCATTTATGGATTCTGAATCTTTGACAAGAGTAGTCTCCAAACACTCCACTGACTGAACAGCTGCTTCAGTTATTTGATTAGGCTCATCTAAAGCTTCAGTTTTTGGCTTCTCATCATCTTTCGGTTCTTCAACTTGTTCAACAGCTGGTTTATCATCTGCTTCAGTAGTTTCTGCCTCAGCTTCTTGCTCAATTGCTCCAATTGCTATTTTCTCCTCTGCTTCAATAGTTTCTGTCTTCTTCTCTGGCTCTTCCTCAACTGCTTGAACTGCTATTTTCTCCGCTGCTTCATCTTCAACTGTTGGTTTCTCAGCTTGAACATCTTCAACCACTTCAATTGTGGGACTCTCATCTGCTTGCCTTTCCAAAGTTTCACCTACTGAGTCTAATTTTGTTGATGATGCTTCTGGGTCCTCATCATAATTCTCAACCTCTTTGGGGCCAGCTTCAACCAGAACATGATCAACCTTCTGGACCTCAACAACAGGAGGCTCGATCTGGTTGTGGTCTGCTGGTGTTTCTTCAACCTTAGTGATTGGAATCTCTGAACCTTCTGAGTTATCTGCTATAAGATTTTCTTTCTCATCTTTTTCCCCATCATCCTTGGATGGAGGACTATCATCCACTTTAATTGCATGTATTTCTTCTTTTACCTTTTTCTCAAGTGGCTGCTGTAATACAAAACCATATGATCAGCTGCAACATAACATGACCATAGAAGACAACCAATTTCGAATCATAACAACAGATAAGGTAAAACATAACACAACATCAGCAAATCAAGAAAACCTGTTTCTACTGACTATGTGGGTTCTCAATTAATTATTATTTATCTGCTTGATTTGTTTAGAAATGATGGATTGAAATACAACATATATAGCATTTTTTCTATGTACTAATCCATGGTTTAAAATGCAATGAAAACTGCAGCCAGACACATAGTGAGAAATCCAAACTGTCAATAGATAAACTCATTAATGTTACAACTAAACACACAAAGCTGGAGCATATTAAAACATACATGGGATTTTTGGTTGTGGAAGGAAAAGTCAGGTCTAATTGTGGCTTGCTAAAAGTTAGAACATTCAACCAAAAACTAATTGGTGTTTGGTATCCTTATATTATATATTATCATGCAAAGCTTAAAATTTCTGATGTGGGATTCTATTTCTATATTATCAACAATATTAAGCAACATCCAATAAGTATATATCAAATACTAAACCCCAGATATCAACTTAAACCCCGGATATCAACTCCTTTGTTCTGTTGTTGACAGTAATTCAGACAAGGATAATTGGAAATACGTATACCTCCCAAATCCCATGCATATTTAACAACATAAAAGGAGTAAATTAATAAAGAGAAAAGTTGTCAAAATTAAGCAGACGATTTAATTACCTGATCATCAGCAGGCACAGATACAACAGTAGTAGTCTCAGTAGACATGGCTGTAGCCTATGAGATGAGAATCAAATGGAAGAATAAGAAGTAGAATGGTTTGGGTTTGTAGAATCAGATGGATAAATAACAAGTATAGCCTATATATATAGAATAATAGAAAAGCAGTTGACAGAGGGGTGGTCACATTATATGAGCTGGTTAATGGTTATGGTATGTGTGCAGGTATGTGTAGAGGGGGGGATATTATTATGGAGGTATGGGATTATGGCTGTATACCACATTAACCCCACAAGACAACTCACTTCTCCACCCCTTAAATATATTAAACTAACCTATAATCTTTCAATAATAGTACTTTAATATTCAATATCATTTATTCCCAGATATACATGGTGGCACGCAAAGGTCTCTGTCATATAGGTAGTGTTTTCTCATTAGATTGTGAATCTAGACCATACAATTTATCAAGAATTAAACTAATTAATAGTTTAGATTTATAATATGGTAAGAGAACATTTCCTTCTATATATGAATAGGTAAATAGGGAGTACATACAATTTCAGTTGGCTTTGTACTGCCAAAATCAAATCCACCTAGCATTCATGCCTTGGCATGTCCCAGACCTCCTGACAGCTACACAGCATGTTGGTTTTGAGTGGTGTAAGACCAGAAAGTTCAAAGTTCAAACTTAAAAGTTGGTCTGAAATTAGAAAAGAAAAAAAAAGTGAAGTCTTTTCCATGTTAACACAAAAAGTGATGCTCATGATCGATTCATGACCTTCTACTTAATGAATTATTTTTTCCTATACAAACTTTTTTTTTAATAGTTAATTAGTAATTTAAATCCCATCCAAAAAAAATGATTAGGCTGTAGAGTTTCAAGTTAGATTATAATATATATGACAAAGTCTTAATCAACAACCGCCTTTGGAACTGATAGCAACAAATATTCTTCTGCAATAGAATGTGAAGTTGTTCATTGGCTTGCCAGCCAAGAAACAGATAGACAAATAAACCGACTGAGTCATGACAATGGATAGAGTTTTGTATTTTAAATAAACACAACGCTTTGGGGGTCCATAACAGTACTAACCCCTAGACTTTAAGAGTACTGTCTTAAACAGTTTTCCATATTATATATAACTAGTAATGGCACATAGTAGCTAGTTTGTGGGTGTGCACACAGTTTTGCTGATTTGATTGGGTGAATGAAGAGTTGGATTCAATATAACAAATGCAAATTAAGAAGAAATTAAACATGCAGAAACTTGGTGCACACATTATTGAAAAGCTTGTGTCGTCTGAGAGGAGTGGTGGGGTGGGCAAAAAGCCAAGTACGCCAAGAGCCCCACGTTGTAAACTGACCCAGGGCATGTGGACATGCAGAGCTGCAGAGCTATAGGCAGGGGCAATCCACCTTTAATTTGTTTTCTCAAAAAAATTTGAAATGGACCTCTCCCTCCGACACCATTCACCTGCACCTAAAGTAACTATTTGGTAAGTTAATATGAAGTTAATCATTTTTTTGGACCCATTAGATGACTAATCTTATAATCCGAACAATTTATTTTTAGACCACACTTCAAATATTATCATTATAAAAAATTAATCAGCATGAAAATTATTAGCCATCTAACTATAATCAAATAAATAAACGAATATTATTTTCGATAAAAAATAATAAATGATTGTTATTATAATCATATAGTTAAAATAACTTTCTCGAAATTTTTGACAAAAATGATCTTTGAAGTAAGGCCTAAAAAATGAATAGTTCAGATTATGAGATTTTATCATATAGTAGATCCAAAAAAATAGTTAGTTTTAAAGCATTCTTGCAAATTAGCTGCATTATATTATAATCACCTAAAACAAGTGGAAGTGATTAAGCATTAAAACATTCACATTAAAGAAGCAGTAAATAGTTGTTGTAGTTGTGGAGAAAAACTTATTTGCACCCATGGTATAGAACATCATGCATGTCTTTCACATTCATCGATCATGTGTTGTGTTGTGTTGGGCACATTGTTATAGTTGTGGGCTATGGGGCAACACGTACAGCCCCTTTGCAGTTGGGATTTGGAATTGAGGTACTCGTCCATTCGTCTTGGCAATTTGGCAGGGATGTTGTGGTCAGTGTCACCATCAGAAAATTGAACCTTATTTGCCCTATGTTACTTGGCATTTGGCAGAGGGTCAATAAGGTCATCATATCTTATGGATGGTACCCCGCCCAGCGCCCACCCCTAAGTTGGGATTTGTAATTGAGGTACTCGTCCATTCGTCTTGGCAATTAATTGGCAATTTGGCAGAGATGTTGTTGTCAGTGTCACCATCAGAAAATTGGACCTTATTTGCCCTATGTTACTTGTCATTTGGAAGAGGGTCAATAAGGTCATCATATCTTATGGATGGATAATGGGCCCAGATATGCGAATCAGCAATTCATAAAAGAGGCCCAGAAGGATAACCATTACTTACAAGGCCCAAAACTTAAACAACCCAAACAAACAAGAAGTCAGGCCCAACACCCCGAAAAGGCACATTGATTTGGCAGAAAAAAAATAAAGGTTAAATATTGTTTTTGGTCCCTATAGGCTATATTTTTAATTTTGTTAATTTCCTAATAGTTGCTAATTAAGAACACATGCATAATATTTTGCCAATTTGATCAACAAAATAAAACGTAGCGTGCACAATTCATAATATTATAGTCATGAAAATAATGCTAAGTCATGTAAGAGCTTAAGTACTCTATATTTTATTTTTATCGAATAAAAATTAACGTAACTATACATATATTGTTGAATTACAACTATTAAGAAATTATAAAATAAAATTGATATAATTTAAATTATATGAATTGAAGTAAAATTTGACTCAAACTAAATGGATTAAAACAAAATCTGGCCGAAAATAAAGTGTAGACATATTGATTATTGAATCGGGAAAATGTCTGAGAAAATATTGACCCCAAAGAAAGAAAAAGAAAAAATGTTTGAGAAAATGGTTGGTTGTGTGTACCTTAAAGTCGCGGCTGTGCATGCAGCAACGTGTCCGTTGTTGAACCAAAGCTTTGGTCATCTCCATCGTAATACTCAAAACTCGAAAGTACTCCCAGAACACACAAATCTATGAAGGCTCACTGACTCACCGGGCCAACTGCAACGTCACACGTGTATAATATATGAGACTGAGAAAGTGAGGAAGATGTATGAGGTTTAGGGTATTGGTACTAAGCTAGCTAGGTAGGAGAAGCAGACATGTCTCTCCCAATCAGATCCGAAGATGGTAAAGCCGAAGTCGATCCCTTACTTTTGGACCAGCAACAGCAACAGCAGCAGCAGCAGCAGCAGCAGCAGGCTGGGTCCTCTTCTTCATGGAGGAGGCTCAATGCCAATAACTCTGATTCTCAGCTTGTTCAAAATAACAACAAGAAGAAGAACAAACTAGGTAATTAATTGGTCTCTGTGACTTAATATTGCATGAGTGGGTTTCCTTATTAATTTTGATCTACACATATAGTTGGATTGATCTTCTTATCTATTTTGGGATATTGTACTTGTACTGCGTGTGTTAATTAGACATTGCTTGGTTTTGGTGCAATGATGATGATGATGATGATGATGATGATGATGATCCTATTAATCCAGAAGAGAGCGATGAAGATATGTTCACAGTTCCAGACGTGGAAGCTATGCATTCTACCACTGTAAACACCAATGCCATTAATAATAAGATTAACTCAGATGATCCCCACACCACTGGCTTTCCCGGCAAACGCCGCAGAGGCCGAAACCCCGTTGATAAGGAGTACAGACGGCTCAAGAGGTATATCGATCTAACTCATTGCATAAATACCAACGTTTATCAAACAATTATGGTGATGCATTGCTTTAATTTGTATATTAAACCTTTATCAAATGCATGCACGTACATATATATGGTAGATATGGAGTCAAACTAAAATGAGCTAGAGGTTCACTACTTAATAATGCTGCATGTATTCATAACATTGATTTCAAATTTAACAGCAAGTTACCTGGATGCATGGGAATCTATTACTGCTCTGCATATATTGTCCAAAATCTAAATATTGGTCAATTGCAAAACATCACAGTTCTCTCTGCTTCGTTGTCCAATTTTCTGGGTTCTGTGTGGGTTCTCGTATCAGTTAATTATTATGAAGCTCATCTAAACTATGGCCTTGTTTGATGCTTAATTAGGATTAGATTGGATATGATAATTACTAGATTCATGTGTATTTATGGAAGAAGAATGACTCAATTCATGTGTACTTAAGAAAAAAAAATGACTAGATTCATCTGTACTTAAGAAAGAAGATGGGAAGAAGATGGATTAGCTATAAAGGAAAACTAATCCCATCATTTTTTCAAAGGAATTGGAAAGCATAAGTTTTTTCTTATGATCAATCCATCTTCTTTCCATATTTTTCCTTAAACTTAAAAGTTTATTCCTTAAAATACACATTAATCTAGCAATTTATGATATCCAATCTAATCTTAGGCATTAAATGAGGCCTATGTGTACTAATTAGTCATTGATCATCTGGTTGTAGCTTGACACTTGCATAACAATTATCCATGGATTAGTCCAGTCAACACTGATCAAAATTTGTCTACTAAACTATGACAGATTGCTAAGGAACAGGGTATCCGCTCAACAAGCCCGGGAAAGAAAAAAGGTTTACGTCAACGAACTGGAATCAAGAGCCAGAGAATTGGAGGATGGTAATTCAAAGTTAGAAGAAAAGATCTCAACCCTGATCAATGAAAACACCATGCTTCGAAAGGTGAGCTTTCTAGCTACTGTTAATTAGTATTGTGGTTTACAAATGTAAATTAAGTACTCTTTTTAATTAATGGTTGAATATTAAAAAACATTCTGTATCAGGTTCTTATGAACACAAGGCCAAAAGTTGACGAGAGTATGGAGCAGAAGCAGGACCAGTTAAGTAAGAGCTAACAAACTAGCTTAAGGTGTTCTTTTAGGTATTTTAGCTCAATGTATTTAGAAATTTTAGAGACCCATTAGGAACAATGTGCATCATGACCCCTCAGTTTGGATTAAATGAAAACTCAACTAGCTAGTATGCTGTAATAATCTGATATATATATATATATATGGCCCAATGATCTGTTCATAATGAAGATTTTCTGTATTCCTGCAACAATATAATTTTTCATGAACCTCTTATCTTCTTCTTCTACCATGTATTTTCTTAGACAATTTTTTAATTTTTTGGATGAATTTCTTTTGAGTTGCAACTCATCTGTATATGACAAATTTGATTTCAATTTCTGATGAAAGGCAATGTTGTGCATAAGCTCAACTAAAAGTTATCATAATAAGTGAAAATATATTAAGTTGCTTACATGTATAAATTGGCTTATAAAGTTGATAGATGAGCTTGCTGATCACTCTTTGAGCTTCACAGCAAATATATCATATTGAACATAAATGTTACATGCCCTTGGCAATATAATTGGGGAAGAGAAGACATAAATAGATGGTACATCAATTTCACCTAAACACCAGATTGTGGCAGGTCTTGTCACAAGGGTACGGACAATCTATAGCCTTGGTGCTAACACGATCAAAATACCAGTTTCCGACAGATTTGGCTATCCCCTGCAAGTAGATTATCAATTGCATGAGCTCAAGACAGTCACATTCTTCACCTGGTTGTTTCAGAAGAAATATAGTTAACTAGGTTCCTGTCACTATTTCCTTTTAAGATTAAACTTCTCTTATACCATCCACTGAACTAAAATTCAGTTTCCTTTTATTTGTGCATAGGATGTGCTATGACCAAACAAAATCTTTGAAATACATTTTCTGCACGGTTTGCTCAACTCATCCTAGGAAGGACCATACCCAGAAAGCATTATTTCATGGTATCAACTTGTCTAACTTATTATGAAATAATAAGTGCAGTAGGACATACCTTATATCCAATTTGGGGAGAACCTTGAGCGAACCATGTATCCTGTCTCTCAGTCTGGCAATGAGCAAAGCATGAATTTATGAATAAACCATTTTTACTGGCCCTTGAGAATCCACTTACAGCTTTGAGCATTTGATTCCGGAAACCTGCTTTATTAAAGCAAGAAACGAAATAATTTGTAGTCAATTCTGAAACACAAAGCCTCAACGTATAATTAAATCATCATTTGGAACACAAAGAATAAAGAGACTAACAGAACTAATGCGATCACCTTGCAAAAAACCAATCTGCCATGCAGCACAACGTGCATGATTTTTTGTGCATGCATGCCAATGGCCATTTCGATCAGCTGATGCTGGAGCTAAACTGGCCTGGATCTAATTGAACGGGAAAAAAATTCAAATTGATCATTAGTCAACAGGGTATAATAATTCTACATAAAGATATGAGGTTATTCATGAAGCATGAGAATGTATGCTTTGCATTCAACCACCATATGAATCTGAAAGGGCAAGGGATCGCTTTTCCCAACATAAGAGATCTTTTATAAGCCATATTAAGAGTCATATAGTACAAAGGATTTAAACTGTCTCAACTTTGAACAAAATAGTCATATGTATTCCTTCATCAGATGAACTGAATGTGAAGATAAGAACTCACCTGCCATGTATCATAAGCTGCATTGAGAAGAAAAAGGGGGGTCTTCACACTTGCAATTAAGTGCTGAGGGAAAAAGCACTGAAAATGGATGATGAAGTTAATAATTAAGACTAAAAACAGAAGGGAAAACTTCATTAGATTTTCATTTTTTTCTGAGAGAATTTCTCTAAGGATTAAATACAAGAGAAGAAATTACCAGAGTTGGCTTGAGGTGATTGGTACAACTCCGTGGAAGATTCTTCTGAACTCCCTGCAATATAATTAGATTTATATTCTTAAAAGGTTCCCCAGATCAAACCAATAGAATAACTTTTAGGAGTTCAAAGATCGAATTGAACTTGTGTTCTGCTTATAACTATTACTACTTATTACCATATATAGTTCATACTACCATCATATCCAACAAATTTACGTCCACATATTAAATCCCTTTTCAGACATACCCCTCATATTTCTGAGCTACCTATCTGTTTATTTTGTGACCACTTGGATTTTCTAGTTGAAAACCTAGTGATGGAAAAAGTAATTAAGATTACCCAATTGACAACTTTCAGCACAAGAAATAGTACCCATTTGGGCATTTGAGAGTCTGAAAAAAGTTAACTTTTAAAAGTTAACTTTGCATCCATAGTTGGTCAAACAAGTTTCAATCCAGAATAAGCAGATCAGGATAGCCTAAGACTTTTTCCCTTGGTACTAGAATATAAAAGGCAAAACGAAGACCAGCCAAAAACAAAAAGGCAAAATGAAGAAAAATCTATTTTAAACAGGGAGTACCTGTAGGCTAACCACACGTCTAAACATACTTCTTAAGGTGCGCCTACCAGATACATCAATTCTGCAATTTCAGATAACAATGTCATTATTCAAGTAAAAACCAAAAGGCATGTAGAAAATTGATGTAAGGCTTCTTACGCATCAAGAAACAATCCAGCATCACTAAGGCACTTGACTCTAGTAGTTCCAGGAAACATTCCACGGAATTCATCACAGTGGAGAATAGCTGCAACACCACCAGCAGAACATCCTGAAAGAAGAGCCTAGAAATCCAAAAGTAAATTTGTATAATATCAGCAGAAGAATAAAAATATCGAAATCAATATCTCTGGAAAATCAATAACCAAAACCTGACTAGCATAGCGCATTCCCTTGGACATTAAATCCTCCATAGCAGCCTCCCAGATAGGTTGACCTCGAAACTGCAAATGGGCTGCCTGAGCACCAAATAAGAAACTAGTTTTTAGCCATAAACAAGGCAAGGTTGACCTCACCAATTTAATAAATTTCTTCTAGAGACATCATCATACAGTAGTTTATGAATAAGAAACCAGAGTGCGGTCAACTTAACAATATCTTTAACTCTTGAGTTGTCCAATAATAGGATTGAAACCCAAAAAGAGTAAACAGGAAAGAATGTAGGTGATAAAGTAATATTATGAAAAAGGAATGCAGCTAAAACAGAAATAACAAAATAGATAACTAGCATAAGAAGAAATTAGTGCATTTGTAAGAAGGAGAATATGACACCAATTGAGGACATGAAGAAAGCCTTGCTCAAGATGGTTTGGCCATAAGGATTCATTAATTAAGTGATACCATAGTGTGGTTTGAGAATGATGAAAATACAATGCTAACATAAAGAATCTCGAAGTCGTTTCTATACTTTGGATTTGAAAATTAATGTTTGGCATGATTGCCTCAAAATTGTTCTACAACTAAAGACCTTGTTACATCAGAACAACCAATGTCTACAAACAACTTTAATTCATTTGAGTTCCTTATCTCTGGTGTTTGAAAATTAAGAAAATAGGCGCCAGACTTTCCATGAGAAAATAGATATAAATAGATGATCATTTTATTCCCACTAACCTCATTTTGACTGTCTCCACTAAAAGATGCGCCATCACAATATCGAACCTTGACTCTGTTCCAGTTGAAAAAATCTGCAATGCATTGTTCCATCCGTAAAATCAGATTACTAACTACTCCAGAAAGAACCATGTAGGATAAGTAGTGATCTATGTATAAGTAAATAAGGATGCAGTCAGATATATAACCAGGGTTCTGGCCAGCTTTGTTGTTCAATATCCCTATGAAAGGTATCTGCTTTTCCATATATGTTGATGAACCACGACGAGTTTTCTTACGATAGAGACAACTTCTGATTGTATCACACCATCCACCTCCCTGTCATTAAATAAGTTTTACAAAAGGCGAGTTAACAAGTAAGTCTCACATCAAAAGTGAGTATATGTGTGTGTGCACGCACTCCCTTACAATATGAGTCATATGACATACCTCCAACTGAATGAGCCAACTGTTTGCTCCTGCCCCATATCCACGGTGGATGTGGTAACCAGGTAGTGTTCCATCCAGGCAGACTGCACATAGAGAACATAAAAGTCATGAAATTACAGCAGCTTTGAGTATTAATCTCTAATGACTTTAACTAACAGACTGCAGCACATGTTATGATTTACTGCACTAGAAATATTGAATAAGCCAAGGTATTTGTGCAAACATAATAACTATCAAGAGCACAATGCAGGCAAATGCATTATCTGAAGACTAATCATATGACTGAAGGAGCATTTAACAAAGAACAGAGGAGTTTTAACAGAAAAATAAGATGACCTTGTCATGCCATTGAACCCATCAACTGGTTTGAGAAAGAATCAAACTTTGAAGAAGAAAAGATCACAAGAAGTGTGGCCGTCAAGATAAAAAGTAATATCATTATAAAAAAAGAAAAGAAAAACTAGTATGCAATAGAACAGATAAAAGATAGTTTTTTTTCTTTTTGTTTTATTCTTTAGTAGTTAATTAATAGGCATGGATGTACGGTGAAGGATAGGGGCAAACCTGCTCCTTTGGCAGCAGCTCCACCAATAAGAGTGAGACCCACCATCAAGGGTCTGCTAGACACCCCATAACCATAACCAAAGACATTACTCTCAGTATAATGCAAGTCTTCTTCATGTGTCACATTAACATCTGCAAAACCATCTGTCCCTCTGCACAACACTAACCACATAAACCCCAACGCACACAATAGCTTCATGTTGGCTGACTTTTCACTCTCACTCGCTTTGCCCAGAACTACAACCAAGACGATATTGTGAACATAATCATAAAGATCCAAATGCCAATCAAAAAACTACAGTTAAATCTGAGCCAAGGGAAGCTGAGAATGAAAAAAGAGAAGGGGGGAGGCAGAGAGAGAATGTGGCTGGAGAGCAACTTTGGTAATATGAGAGGACTGCTGTCACAAAATGAGGAAGTGAGCTACAGTTGGCAGCTGCTAAAACTCAAATCTTTTATGAATGGAAAGTTTTTAGCATTTAGCAAACATGGGAAAAGACAAAAAGCATAGCCCAAGTGATTTACTGAAATGGAGGAATGAAGGAGAAGAAGTTGTAGAAACATGGGCTTTTGCCTTTTGGTCAGGTAAGGTTGGCTTTTCACACATTGTTCTTTTATGAATTCATTTCTGTTAGACGATTTAGTGGTCAGTTTGTTCCTCTGTTTGTTTTTGACTGGCCCTTGAGTTCCCGCTTACCGCTTCTTTAGTGACTAATAAAGTGAGCTAGAAGACGGTAATTAATAGAAAAGGAAGAATAGCTAATAACAGTGATTGCATGATTATATTTCATTTTTTGTCGAATTGCATGATTTTATTGTACCTAAAAGAGTGCTTGCATAGTGGCCCCAATGGTAAGAAAATGAATATACATATAAATGGGTTTCTCACACTCAATGATCCTGATGATCACCTAATATACATCTGAAGAAACCGTAAATTTAAGCATCTTAATTTCGAACTATAAGTGTACTTAATGGTGATCCTCTAATCCCATGAATATCGAAATTTTACCAACGGGACCGTTAATGTCATTTCCAAACTGGTGTTAATCAAATAAATTAGAGCTTTTAGGGACACTAAAACTAACCCTTTTTTGGGTAATAATAACTGAGTCTAAATTTAGAGTGGGTTCCATTTAATTAGAAGTTGGAGCCAACCATATCAAGGGTATCAAGTGAGAATGCTGGCCGACACTTTGTTTTATCACCAACCACATCTATTTAGCAGTAGAGCTGTACCACACTCCCACTCACTCATTAGCATCTCTGCATGACCATGACCCATATTGTCAATATCCAACATTATCATCGTATTAATTTACATGTCAAATATGAATATATTATGTACCATCATCATCAGTTCTATCTAACCTAAGGCTGCTAATGCATATGCATGTCCCACACTACCAACTATCTCTCCTTGCAAGTTGCAACTTTGATTTAATTATGCAAATGGAAAACTGGAAATACCCAATTTAAAGCAGAATTTCCAAGATATATAAAATGTGATCCATCCACTTATTTATACTGCTACTCATGAATAAAAGTAGACTCATACCATGACTTTTTAATGTTTAGGACTTGGGGAAAATTCCATTCTTATGGTATGGTACGTTTAGTCCTCTAACTCAAAACTTTCTCCATGCACTGGACACATAAGACAGATGGCGGTAAGGTGGTTATACATTAATTGGTTTCTATTTCACTTATCCTAGTTCTGTTTTTCTCATTTCTCTTCTGCCATGGTGGAGGCATCTTGGTTCTTGGGCACAATGCTTACACTTGCAGAGAAAGACTCATCCATACGTCCACCACCTGTTTTCAGTAACATTTCCTCACCCTCTGAAACATCATTCTTGTACTTGTACCATTTGGCCCAGAACACATAATTTCCAAAATTGAGCACACTAAGGATTGCTAGGAACCAGTAGAAGAGGTCTACGTGGTTCGCGTTCATGTCACGCCCCTCCAGCCACCCTCTTTTGCTGTCTGTTAATTTGCCAGTGATACAGTTAATGAGCTCCACAAAAGCTGAGCTCAAGTAGTAGCCAATGGACAGAGAGAGCCATGAAAATGAAGTGGACAGAGATCTCATGCCAGCAGGAGCCTCCCTGTAGAAGAATTCCATCAACCCCACAAGAGTGAACATGTCTGCAATCCCAAAAATCGCATAGTGAAAAGAGAGCCAGAAGAGGCTGATCTTGTGGTTGTGGTGGATAATTGCATGCTTCCTCTTCACCTCTACAAACCCTGCTATGGCCATTGAGATGGCTGAGAGGACAAGCCCAACCCCAACTCTCTGGAGGTGGGTTATGCCATTGGGGTGGCCTGTGATTTTGCGCAGAAGGGGAACGAATAAAAATTCGTAGACAGGAATGAGAAGGGACATGAAGACTAGAGGGATCACTGGGATTGAGGCTGATGGGACATCAAAACCACCAAGGCTTGTGTTCATGAGGGTTCCTTGTTGAATGGAAAAGGTTTGCAGTTGGGCTAAGCATGTGTTCATGAGGATTGTGCTTAGAAGGATAGGCATCATCCTTGTCAGGATCTTCACTTCTTCTACCTGTGTAACTGTGCAAACTTTCCATTTTGCTACTGCATCTGTGCCCTTGGGGAGAATGGCTGCCTTGTCTAGTAATCTGCTCAAAACTGGGGCTTGTTTATTTTGCACGTCAACTAAATTGTTCTGATATATATAAAAGTCTCCCCATATATTTGCTATGTTATATTGTTAGACTACAAATATGGATCACACATTTAAGTAAGAATTCACTTCATCAATGATCCAGATTAATAATCTGACACAAAATATGTCAAATAGTTGAGAAATTAAGGAATTGAAAGAGAACAAGTATTCGTAACAAATTAAGACTTTGATAAGGAACCTGCCTGAATTGATTGCTGTGGGCGATGCGCTCTCCCTTTTTACCAGACTCATGTAATTCATCAGGATTCTGGGGTACATCCACCCTCCAGTTCTTTACAGTCACCACCAAAACCTGCAGTTATGGACCCAGCATCTCAAATTAGTTCAGTTAGTACTGCCATTAAACATAACTTGTTAGCCAAGCTAGGGAAGAGAGGACTAGAGACCTCTAAAACCCTTAATAAAGGACTTTCTCCTGGCACTCTGACTCGATAATATGGCTTTCCCAAAGCAAGAACAATGAGACCAACACAAGCGCAGGACAAGGAGATGATGAATCCAATATCCCATCCAACATTTGAGCTCACATACACCACAAATGTGACTCCAATCACAGCTCCAACGGTTACACTAAGCAAAAACCAATTGAAGAAGCTGGCTATGTACTTGCGCTCTTCTGGGACTTTGTAGTCGAATTGATCAGCACCTAAAGCAGGGACTGCGCCTCTGATTCCACCTCCTCCAAGTGCCACGAAGCCTATTGAAGCATAAAACAGCAGGGATATTGAGCCATGTACGCAGGTTGACTCCCCACAAGGTAAAGGTTGCAGTTTTGAGTAATGGGATTGAACAATCAGCAACATATATCCCTGCAAGAAGCCAAAACATATATATTTTTGGTTGATACGACTTAATCAAAGTGTTTTGCAAGCTGGAATTGAAACAAAGTTTTTACCAACAACTCGATCACACCAAAGAGCAGAGTAGTGTTGAGGCGATTCATGTAGGCATCAGAAATGAATCCTCCAACTATGGTGAGCAAGAATGCGGTGCCCAAGTAGTTTGTTGTGGTCGTTGCAGAGCCAGAGATGTCAAAGTGCAAGATGAACATAAAGTATAGAACCAGGCTTGCCATGTTAGCCACAAAGCCTATGCTATCCATAAACATCATTGCTGCAGCATGCAAAACATGATGTATGTATGAACAATTTGATTAACTGCATGCTGTCTCAAACTTGCCAACAATCTTGGTGCATAAAAATCACTTACCAAAGATGAAATAGTTGGCCTTAAATCCGCCTTGGTTTGGTTTCTTCATAGGTTGGTAGGACAAGTCTATCGTGCCAAGTTCATTGTCCAACCCCTACAAATTGGAACTAACCAATGTGAGAAAACGACATACAAAATTTCTAGTCATGAATATGAATTAACAACCATGTTACTTCATTCCTCTTGCTTGTGTAAAATTTTATATGAGTATATATAGTACTTGCGGGAGACTGCTCAGATGATCAAAGTTGAATGAGAAAGGTAGGAGAATAAATGAATTACCATGGCTGTGGATGGTAGAGACTAGCCCGAGAATCAGTAATGAAGGGAGAGGAGAGGGCTCTGCAAATGGTAGAGGTCACAAAGTACTTGCATATATATAATAGAGCGAATAACAATGTAATGTTATGTTAAATAGTCGGACAACGTAACAATGTTATATTATTAGGCCTCGTTTAATGTATAGGATATGATTGGATAAAATAAATGGCTACATTTTTCTGTATTGAAGAAAGAAACTTATTTTTTTCAATCCCCTTAAAATAGTGGGATTAAATAATCTATATTTTTCTCATCTTCTAATTTCTTTAAGTGAGAAGACACATTTTATATTCTTTCTTAAATACACATGAATTTAACCGTTTATTCGATTTAATTCTATCTTATGCACTAAGGAAGGCCTTAGAACATAAATTTGAATTACGTACACATTCAGTTAAGAGTCAACTTAATCAATTTTTGGGAAGTAGTATATATTTGATAGTATGATAAGCAAGGAATATTATTGTGTGCAGTCGCCAATAATCCCAAGTCCCAACAGAGTGGAAGCATACAAAAACAGTGGCATTCATTGATTTCACTCCATTTCTAAAATCCAATATACCAAACCAGCATAAGCCGACTGACCGGCCTGGAGAGGATCCAAAATCCAACACCAATATCAATCATCACAGCTTTGACAGCGAACTGCTTTAAGTAATACAGCGAATGTGCTATGTAGAAATGAAACATAATTAATTACATATGTCAATTCAAACATGTGGTGTGCAACTACAAGAGCAAAACATTAGATGACAAAATCCCCAAGTTAACATGAAAGGTAGAACAAAAGAAACTTGTTGGGGAGAAGTCCCCAAAGGTGACCAAAGTGAGTCAGTCTTTGCTTGATTAGCGTTTTTTTGGGGTGTGAGATTCTGGCTGCTAATGAACGGCCACAAGGGGAATTAGATGCTTGGTTGGCCTTCATGGTGAAGGCCATAGCTGCCCAACAAAACGTCAAATCTAATGTCTGAGAGGTTCTAGCCTTGCAGGCGTATCTTCCAACCTCTTGCCTAGCTCCAAAGTGTTTAAACACTAGCCTGGTTAAAAAGAATTCATCACAGAATTGTGGGGAAACCGAAGAAAGGATAAATGAACATATAATAATTTGAATTGATACTGCCACACTGATGTGATCTTCATCTAATCATAGATTCATAGGGTAAAATCTAGAATCTTTGTAAGTAGTTAAGCACTCATATGCACCATATAGAAGGGAAATTGGCCAAGTAGAAATTGTATGGTTGCAAGACTGACTGCACAATTGGTTTCACGTCCAATTATTGCATTAGTATATTTTTTTCTGTTTACTTTTTATCACAAATGGTCCCTCTATTTTGGGCCAAACATCATATTGGTCACTGGTTTTCATTTTTGCTCAATGTCATCCTTCATATTAACTAACGTACATCAATCAAGTCATTAGAAACCATGGGATTGACCTTAGGGATTGCACACGAAATAAATCTCCTTCCAAGAATTGTGTCAGTCCAAGATGCCCTCTGTGGTGCAGAGTTTCACAATGGTAGAATGCGGGACAAAAAACCCACCTAGCCGCACCATTAGCCCAACAATGGGGGCTTTTATAGAGTGAAGATGGAGGGAAATTGTTTGTGGCAAGCGTGGACTCATTTTAATGGTAGGACATGGTTGATGTGCACTTTAAGGACGATATTGAGTGAAAATGAAGATGAGGGACTAATATGATATTTGGCCCAAAGTAGAGGGACCATTTGTGATAAAAAAAAAATTTTTTTTTTTTAAGGAATCAATCAAAGATATATTATGTAGAGATTCGACTAACAATATAATCAATAAACATAACAATATAATCAATAAACATGGTACAAATAATTTTATTTGTTTCAAAATTCTATTTACTCCATGAATAAGAGTGAAACACTTTGAAAGCTAATATTTACTGTACAATCCATCACGAAAAAACATAAGCCAAAAGGGTATAGGCAGGTACGAGTCGCGATCACCAGCACACGCTTGAGTCCACTCAGCCTTTTGAGCATGAATAGACAGCAAAAGAAGCTCAGAGTGGGCAGAACCCATATTCATGTCTTTTCTGCGAGTCTTCTTCTTTTGATAAATGACTTCAGCTATGCATTTGGTAAAATTTTTGCAAGCTAATCGATGCAGATTTCATCTTTTTCTTTCACATGAATCACTGCAATAATCAATAACATATATAGAGCAAATTTTGCAGTTGATAGCATGTATGGTTTTCATTTTTTGGTAGCCAGATCTTGTAGGGAATGATCTTCCACTTTACAAAAATAATAATGTAAGGCCAAACCAACGAGTATATCAGTAAGGATAAGACCCGCCACATCAAAAACAAACTTAGGAGCAAATAAACCCCATACCTGCAAGGGAAAAACATATCATTATGGTCATTAAATGTGCAAATTTATTTATAAAAATAATAAAATTGTGGCAGAAATACCACTTTACCATTAAATGCCGCCTTTGAATCGTAACACATATTATAGTGGCTGTGACCGAAGTGGCCATGATTAACCCATAAATCATATACACCTAAGAAATCAACAAAAACCAATTAACCATCAAAGCGACTAGGCAAGCCAAGCGGTCACATGATCTTACTAAAAGGATACATTTTACAAGGATAAAACCAATCAACAATTGGCAAACATATGATCTATAGGCAATGAACTTACTAGAGATAACCGCACGAGTATGAATTGCTTTCCTTTCTTGGTCTGACCCAGGCATACAACAAGAAATGGAAGTCCAAATATTGGAAGGATGAGAGAAAAACCAAATGTATCCATTGTAAGAAGGACTGCTTGGGGAACTAGGATGAACTCATCAAACCTGAAAATAATAGTGTTTTAATAATCTATCCACAGGGCAATGGATACAACTCCCAACATGTGCACAGTAACCAGGGCACAAGTGGGAGCCAATCACTACTGAATGCTTGAGCTGAGTTAAGATAAATAGTCAATGTGAGTGCTGAGGTCTCTAAGGCCACATGTTGTATGCGATAAATTTTTGGCGTCCTAGCAGTCATGGATATCACTACAAGTTAATAACTATACATGTGTGTGCATATCAAGACTCACCCAATAAATGCAGCACCATATCGGAGGCCATCAAAAGCACACCTGAAGAAAAGTTTGTTTTCTGTTATGAAACATAAGAATGCAACATATGAGGAAACAATGTCCAAAGAGAAAGCAAAACTATACTATAGAATGATTCAACTCTAGATGATAACAAAACTACTTTTTGTAGAGACAAAACCAAAGAGATTCCAGAACATAACCAGAAAACATGAAAACCTCAAAGTAGGAAACAATTGACAGACCAGTGGCCAGTGCAGAAAAACAGGCACACAGCAAAAAGGCTCCATTGTGTTACAGGAACAGGATCAAGCATCAAATCCCAACTGCCTCCATCTCTGGCATCCAGTTCTATATTATCCAGCCGTACTATGCAATAACCTGTCAAAACACTCTTTACATGAACCAAAATTTTCAGAACAAGAGCACAAATTGTGCCATTAGACCTAATAACATGTATTATCATTTATCATCCAATGAAACAAACTTCTACAACAGACAAATATCAAAATCAAGAGGGTAAATATAATAAGCCTTACAGAAAGGTGGAATGCATATTAAGCCAAAGTTTATTGGCCAAAATAATACCATTTAACAGAAAACTAAAGCACCAAAAATATAAACAAGTAAAAACATGCACCTCCAATTATGAATGCTAAAGCAACCAAGGGCCCTTGTTTCCCCAACAGAATAATGACTGTTGAACTCCATGCAGATAACATGGCCACTGTTTTACTATATAAGATTTTGCTGCAATCTGAGGATTTCTGTTTATTGAACAGCTCATTAAAGGTCAGTATTAACAATTGTCCAAATCCAATGGCATATATTAGTCGTGGAATGCAATTTCTTCCAACATCTTTAAGCACCAAAGCCAGATTCAATATGTTACTTTCTGAAGCCCAATGCATTGCTATCAGCATATAACTTAGATTAGTTCCCATTACAACATACTTCCAAATCCCCTCAGGAGAGCTTCTAATAATGGCCTTGTGCAGCAAGAATGCCAATAAAATCAGGGCAAGCACTGGTAGAACTCCAGCGACAAAATTCCAAACTGGCAACCCTGAGGCGATCCTGAGCAACCATGAAGGATATGCATTCATAAATTCAGAACTAGGAGCCTGCTTTGACAATCCAACTTCAATAGTAAATCTGCAAATGATGATCAGAAGAAGGAAAACAAATGCCTGCAAGTACATCAGTGAAAATGAGCATTACAAGAAACAATATTTGAAACTTTTCTGTCTAGAAACCTGACGTAAACTACTTACTTCTAATATCATCTTCTTCTTCATGATAGAATATCGCATTTTAACAAATCCAGTTGTGGCCAAAAGAAAGCATGCTACTTTTCCTTCTTCCACTAATCTCACGTTCCCATCAAGGGAAAAAATAAGAGAAAAGAAATTAATTTTTCAATGTGAGAATTAATCATGGGCTTTGTGCATCCATAAAGCAATGAAAAGTACCTAGAACTTACAGATATAACTATTTGAGAAGAAGCTGCTTGCACGTATCACCACCATAAAACAAGCAAAAATTAACCCAAAGGAAGTTCCAGAATCTCCAGATGAAGTAAAAGAAAAGCCATATTGCTCCTTCACTTTCTTAATTGCAAGAAAATGGATAAGAAGTGATATCAACATAATGCCAAGTCCAGTACCCATCATCATTAAATTAAACTCAGTCCATTTGGAGCGTGCAAGTTCAGCAACACTTGCTAGGAAATCATAATATGCATCAATTTGCCTCTTAAGAGCAGGCAATAATGCATTGCAGCTTTCGTTTTCCTGTATCAGCAACTTCTTTGTAGTATGTGACCATTTCTCCTCTGCTTGAGCATATATATTTTCTATGTGCAGCAAGTCTTCATGAGAAAATCCAATAATGGATGAAGCTGAATAAATATCTATATATCTTTTTACCTGAATAAGAAGAATCCAAAAAAGGCTACCCGTTTACTGCACAAACTAATACAATACAACCCATCAAGTGGTTGATCAAAAAAGGATAACTCAACTATTCTTCTAAGAATTGATTAAGTTCATTGGCATGACATAAACTATCAAAGTAGATACCTGCCAGGAATTAGTGCAGAGTACATTGACATAATTCAGCATCCATTCTTCCAACTTTGACTGATCTTGGCAATTTCCCACATTGTCTTCAAAATTCCATGATCCAGCACCTAAAGCATATAGCTGAGGATTAACATGCCCAATACTGAAAAGAAAACCAATATCATAAGTGATATTACTCGTATATAAATTCTTAGAACGACAATAAGCTAAAGTAATTACAGAATGGTATAGAGGTGAACTGTCCATAATAAATTGATTATTGTAAGATATACATAAACAAAATGCAGGAAGCCAACATATACTCCAAGATATGTAGATTGAAATAATTATCAGAGCCCATAGATATTAGACAAAATGTGAAGGATCACACCAGATATTGACAATTGGACAAAAAGTGAGTGACTGCGTTATCAGTGTACCGTCACAAACTGAGTACCATGATAACAATGCAAAAAAAATATGAACATTTGATCTCCTAGAAGACATAAAGAAAACCCATTGTGTATGCCATCTTGTGTATTCAAAGACTCAATAAATTTTGTTAGACTGACAGCTTAATCTAATAAATTGCCTTGCGGTCTTTTGAAGTTTAAAAATGAGCAACCTGGTCAGATATTGTTGCATGTATAAGCACTGTCTCAAATAAAGTGAATCAATGTTGACTTCATGGACACTGTTTTATATAGCAATCCTGAGGCTGAATAAATGATTTCATTTCATTTTCGCCAAAAGTAAATGACTTGCCCATCGTATTATAGATTTTAAGTAAGACTAAGGATCTGAGGTAGTCATTTCATGATCAATTTATTCAATTAGTAATGACATATATAATGGCAAAAGTTAAATTGACAGAATGCTTACACTATACCTTCCAAAAGGAAAGGGGATATCGAGCAGCGCTGATATCGTCACTGCAAAGTCAAGCTGCAGAGAGTGACTTGGCTAAGTATGGGTCATGGGTAAAATACTATAATTTGCAACAAGGAAAACGTAGACAAAATATGTTAACCATTCAAACCTGCTGGATGGAACTGACGCAGACATTCCTCCTATCCTGAAACCAGACAGTCATTACTATAATCAGAAGATAACAAATTAACTTAAGACTCATAATAACCTAATTCAAAATGCCAATTCATTAAATAGAATTCTTCATTAAAATTCTCCAAAGGATGATAGTACTCCAACCCTCGAAGGGCAAGGGGGCAACTAATTCCAAGGTAGAAGATCTCCATGTAATGTATAAGCCACAGGCATATATGTGTAATTTGAGAGAGAGCAAGTGAGAGAGAGAGGCAGTACCAAATCTAGTCCACAAAATGAAGTATCAAATTCTGATAGTATGGGAGATGGGGGATTCTTAAAGCTCACAGCAAAAATTGATGTCTCAACCTGCATCATGTCACTCAAGTTAGCATGAGTGAATATATATGATAAACAATTAAGATAAATATATGTAGTATACCTCTTCAGGACTCCCCCCACCATGATCTCCATTTACAGTCTGCCCATGATCGCCCATCACAAGTAGAAGAGTATTCTCATGTATTCCCCCTGGTGCAGACTGGCTCTCCAGTGCTCCAACTACTTTCTAAAGCAAAATGATTAGTTTGTTAAAGTAACTAAGTATAGATAAAAAGGTTAAGCCTATAGCACAATATTAGGTGAACTTGACAATCAGTAGGATAGGGTACCAACCAAATATATGTGCCTAAAAAAATATATTCCAGGTCAACAAGCCTATTGGGAGATAACCAACATGAAAAGAAATACGATGGCAACAATCCTGACTATTCAATCAATCTTCCAGAAATGACCTAAAGGTGGGAAAGAATAGGAATTCAAAAAGTTGAGAGAAGATTATAATAAATTTCCCACATGTTTGAGCTTCACTGTTCTCTTTTTCTAAATTATACTTTTCTTGCTTATCAGGGGAGAAAAAGAAAAAATAATAGTAATTATATAGAACTGGGTAATTTAGCACAGGGAACCAAAGTAACAAGCCAATTAAAAAGCCAACAAGAACTAGGAATCCATGGAAGCAAAACATCCAATTAAGAATACTTTCTAAATTTTAATTTTCATATGTATAAGTATGAGGAATTACCTGCAAGACAGTGTTGTATTGCTCCAACTTTTCTATCATTTGCACAGAATCAACCCCAAATATGTGCCCAGCATGATCCTGAGCCAAAAAGAAAATTAAAATATATATTTACAGCCTGCTCAGTATTCAATGGAAGGACATGATTTCTCATATGAAGCCCTTAGTAACTTGATGCAGGTCTTCAGAAAATATTCCACATTGAATCAAGTTACTCGAACAGAAAAAGAAAAGAAAATAATACTGATTGATTTATATGTTTGAAAATAAGGACACATTCTGCTAATATGTAGCATGATAAACATTAATAACCTGAACCATAAAGATCACCATATCATATTCTTTTGCATTCAGAATGTCTCAACAATCACAAAAGCATGTGTAAATATGATAAAGGAATTAAATTAAATCAAAACTAGGTACCAACAAATATCCATCCCAAGGACCATTCCATAAACAATTTGTGGCATAAGGTAAAAAAGGCAGTTCATATCTGATTTTGTCCATAAAATCTTCTGAGGCAAAAGACAGACATTCAAAATTTGAAACCATAACATCCAAGTTTATCTATCACCACATAAATCAAGCAAATGAATCATACCACACCAAGAAAGTGTGCGATAAGAACATCCCAATCTTCTTGATGCAAGAACGGAAGGAGGTGGTCAATGCATCCGTTGTCCACCTGGAAGAGAAAGACAAATCAATTCTAGCCATGAAAATAGTCAACAATATGACTACGTTCAAGGAAAAAGTTAATAAAATTTTTGAGTCATTACCGTATCAAGATCTCTAACATTAAAAGAGGGATAAGGAAAAGATTTTTCAAAATGATGAGGAAACAACTGCATCCATGTATCATCCCCCATCATCACAACCCGCTTCCCATTTTGAGCCAACTGCAAGTGGGTCAGCATTTCAAATTTAAGTAACTGTAAGAAGTTACATAGCTTGAAAAAAGTAAAACTTTTGAATACAAAAATGATGAAAGTAAATACAGACCCGAACACACAGAGAGAGAGAGAGAGAGAGAACCACCTGATGTATCAAGTTATCTTCAACAATTGCCGGAGCACCAAAGCTATTCCCAACATCAATAAAAGTCGGCAGTCCACCGGTTGTCAAGCCCTTAAAAACATTGCAACAAGGGAAGAAATTACATAAAGATAAAAATTCATCCGTGACATAGAGCTGGCTCATCGACTATGGAACTTTGCCCAATTTATAGTAGCCTCATTAAAAGCATGTTGCGAGATTAGAAAAGCAGTCCCAAAAAGAAGGAGCAGCAACTATAATTTGAAAAAGGCTTAGTGGTGCATGAAGCATTGTACAGAGCAAGCAACCATGTTGAAGCTAGCATTAGAAGAAGGAAGCGACAAAGCTAACCTTCAAACGCTGCAAACTTGTCGTAGGTGGATCAGCAATCGCTTTGAAAATCCGAGCGGATGATGCATTTTTAGCTGCCAGGTCTTGCACAAGTTGTAACTTGTCCATCCATGGCTTCTTTTCTGTAACATATTATTCATTATACACTTGACTAAGGTTCAGACATCAGACGACAATAAACAGTAAAATTGTAATTGTAGGAAATGAATGCTAACCTTGAAAAAATGTACTGGGAGCCACAAAATCAAACCTGGGACATTAAAAAGGTTGAAGATTGAGAAGAAACCCACAAGCCATCATTCAAATTTGATATAATGGGAATGCTTTGTTTACCTGAGAGCGTCGAAAACGATGATGACGAGGCGACTCACGGCTGGTTTGCTCCAGCAACGCTGCTGATCGGTGTGGTTGTGGTTTTGGTCGACGGCGAAGGAGCAGGGGGATTGGGAAACGTCGGAGCAATTGCTGTAAAAGGGAAGCTCCGTTCGGGTCAGCAGAAAGCCTCTGGTGAAAATGAGAATGGCGGCGACGTGAAGCATCATCATCACCCAATGAACCCATTTTTCTTTTCGCATCTTTCAACTGCTTCTGAAACACTGCAAGTTGCTGCTATAAACGAAGGTGAGGAAGAAGAAGAACAAGAACAGTAAGAGGTTACTGGGTTTATTTTTGGGATATAACCATGGGCCGTCATTTTGTGAGATCTTCTACTTTAGGTAATGGGCTTCCTTCTCACATTCACTACGCTCTACTCTTCTGTTGGCACTTATTATTTTTAAGGGTTTATTACCCAATTATTCGATAATTAAAAATCTTAACAATAAATTAAATACAGTCAATAACTTAATTAAACTAAAGGGAAATCCGTGAGCATTAAGCGCGTCAACGTAAATTAAACCGCCAAGAGTTCGAGTTTTTTCTATTTGTTTTGGGAAATTTATTGATTGATGATTTAAAATTAACAGTAAATATAATCAATAACATAACTAAACTAAATGGCAATCCATACGCATTAAGCGATTCAACCGCCGAGATTTGAATTTTTTTTTTTTTCCACTTGAATCTTTATATTTGCAGGTAAAGTGTTTTTGAAAACTTTATTGATTGATGATTTAAAGTCCGTTTATTGAGAATATATAATATACATGTAATGTTGTAACTGCAGCAACAGTGAAAATTTCATGGTTGTCGAGCGCTCAGCCATAAAATTTTGTTCTATGCATTAAGCGATTCAACCGCCGAGATTTGATTTTTTTTTTTCTACTTGAATCTTTATATTTGCAGGTAAAGTGTTTTAGAAAACTTTATTGATTGATGATTTAAAATCCGTTTATTGAGAATATATAATATACATGTAATGTTGTAACTGCAGCAACAGTGAAAATTTCAGGGTTGTCGAGCGCTCAGCCATAAAATTTTGTTCTAAAACTTAATAATGCAACTAGGTAAGTAAATTAGTAACTTAAGCCTGAAAATTAAAGTAACTTTAAATTAAATTATATACATAAAAGCCATTTATGGTAGCACATATTGTAATGAAGTTTGCAACTCAGAAAAGAATTTGATTTTATAAATGGCAAAAGAATTAAAGCCAGTTCCTTTGGCGAATTTGAGTGAATTCTTATAAATCCATTCTCTGGACAATGACAGCGAGGCTTTAACGGTGAGTTTTAGGCAGCCCCTGCTGACTTCCAGTTTTAGTACTTCAAGGGATCCCTTCATTGCACCCCTACCTCCAGGGCATGGACTACCTTCTAAGTTCATGCACCACAGCCATCTCTGGATAAAGATACCCGCATACATTGTTCCACCTACTCTTCATGGAATGTCCAAATTCTTGTTTTTTCCTTTGGATTTTGGAATGCCAAGTTTCAGCAGCTCTGTTTCAGACAAGGTTCTCTTCGTTGTTCTTCTTCTTCTTCCAGCACACCTGCATGTATGTGGAGTCTCTCCTCTGTGGGAGCCCCTTTTTTCCGTAGGCATGAACTTAATGTCACACTCTCCCCATTAGGAAGGGGAAGAGAAGAAGCTGGGAAAGAATGAGACAATACATTAAGCAGCAAAACCATTGGATGAACTTCAACCTGGTTAACCAAAATATGAAACTGATATCAAACACAGGATACATGTGTTTATGCGACAAGACACATGTCCCAGAAAATTGTTTAGTATGAGCTATATATCTTCCAAAAATAGAATCGTCCCATTTTATGTTCTTCTCAGACACTATCATTGAATCTCAGCCAACACCACTCTTAGTCATAGAGGCCTGCCATTGAACTAAATGCATCAAATCAAACATGTTCCAGCCTAAAACTTACCTTGATCAAAATGAAGATTCTTCTTCCATGGATGCACACCCTATGACAGTGCCACGAGCTGACCCAACCATGGGTCTGGTTTCCCTCCATTTTAATGGCTTAACCAAGGGGTTACAAACCCTCACCAAACCCAACTTCACAATGTCAAACCTCCCAGCACCAGATTGTTCCCACTTGAGAGCCTTCCCTCCCAGAATATATAATTCGTGTCTTAAGGAAGCAAAACCATAACCAAAAGCCTCCAGTTGCCGAGAGTGATAAGGAAGAACCACCGAAGGAACTGAGCCTATATTGTACCACTCTCCTTTTTCAGTATCCCTTGTTTTAATTAAGCTCTCACCCCAATCTACAACAGTATATACTTGATCATCTCCTATCACCTGAACTGCAAATTGCATTGCCCTTGAAAATGGCCAGATGTCTTCCACTGTGCACCATGTTCCATCAGATGGACTAAAAACTTCAGACGGGTTTACATCTGACAGGCCTACTTGGTCACTGAGAACATGAAATTTGCCTTTGTATGATAAGCCTAAGCAGTCCATCTGAGAATTTGGCATTGGCGGCAACTCCTCCCATCTGCAATTTTTACACAATTATAACTGAGATAGAGAGTACCAACTGGGGAACAAAATAAAAGAAAGAAAGAAAGCCAATCAAATCAGTTGGTTATCAACTTCATATATATATAGTGTGTGTATATATATATATATATATCACAATTAAACATATATACATACATGCATGCATAATTGTATACAAATGCTACGCTATCTGCGGTTAATACCATCAGGCCGTTATTCTAACAAGGGAGGTCAACATAATTATAGACAAAATTCACTAATCACCAAAGCTCAAGGAAGATCAAAGTTGTTTTCCCCAAAAAAAAATTGCTGAAAAATAATATAGCAAGCAAAAAAAAATGCAAAGCTTTTCTTTGTAAGTAAAAACAAAAGAACATTGATAGTATATCAGTGCTCACGCATGTTCAATGGCCAAATAAGGAACATACTTATCAGCCACTGGATCATAAACCTCAGCAAGAGCAAGCCCTCGGGTGCAAGATAAGTTTCGTCCCCCAGCAACATAAATTTTACCAGAAACAACGCTGCATGCAAAATGAGAACGTGGAGTAAGCATGCTTGCCACACTGGTCCACTGTTTCTTATATGGATCAAACTGCACAACTTCATTTGTTATCAAAGGCCTTTGGTGGGGAAATGCTGGATCATGCGGTGCATATGACCCTCCAATAACAAAAAATCGATGACAAACACTAATACTTGAAAATCCAAAGTGTTTCCAGTCATTGTGGACAGTCGGAATCCTTGGCAAATGATGCCACCTGTCAGCTTCAGGATCATAAGCAACCCACTCATTGCTGGAGCCTTCTGTCAGAACAAACAGCCAGTTACCACACCACTTTTCTCTGGCTTTGTAGTTGGCATAGTCCAAGCTGCGGATTAAATCTCTCCATGTCTTTGAGACAGTTTCAAGCAGTCCATGGTACCCATGAGACACCTTCGCCAAACATCTCAATGCCAAGTCATCAGGCAATCCAGGAATGATAGGCGGATGCAGAGATTCCCTATAGGCCAAAGATTGACATATTTAACCAACCAAATTCTTGATACCAAAAATGAAAAATACTATATGCTTAATATAGAAAAAGATACAGCTCAATTCATCGAAAAGCAACAATTACAAAACTAAAATAAGAAACCCAACAGCAATCAAAGATGAACATATAGTAACTATCATATAAATTATGAAAGCTCTTCATCAGCTAAAACTCTGATTGATACATTAAACATTTCTATACAATTTTATTCTTTAGGGACAAAAATGAAGACTGATCTGTTACAACTCTAATAATGGCATTCTCACTGTGCAGAATCGATATTTTAGTTGAGAGAAAAAATTCTTACATGAATCAAAATAATATCCAGCAAAATGACTCCTTCTTATGAATCTGACAGCTGCAACTCCTCTTTAGAAATCAAAATTCAAAAACCAACCAAAAAAAGAAATGGTAATGCCTTCTGTTTGTGGGATTTTAGTTTCAATGAATTACACACCCAATTAACCTCTGATATATTTCCTGCAAATTAAATTGGGCTCAGATTAATAGGCAATATTAAAAAAGCATTCGTAAGAATATATATAAATGAGAAAGATAATTGGCAAAAACAACTTACAGATATCAGCGGTAGGAAATCAAACGCAAGCTTGTTTCTTTTGCATTTGAGCAGCTCTAAGCCTCTTGGCTCACAGAAAATCAAACCCAAGCTTGTTTCTTTTTATCGGGAGAAAGAGGGACCATGTAGAACTAACCTCTTTGTTTTTGAGGCCAACATGTATGTCTTGTCTTGTCAAGGAAGGGGATAAATGAATTGTTTTTTTTTTTGGGGTCAGATAAATGAATATCTATGGGTTTTTTAGCAATAGATCCAAACACAAACTCTCTTTAGCAATTCGACAAAAAAAAAACCCCCTCTTTAGTAATAATAAACTCTGATTTATTCCGTTTGTTTTCAAGCCCCAAAAGAAAAAATGCTTTAAAGTTTCCGGCCCCACCGGTGATATTTTAATATGTTCATTGAAAACGACTCCTATGTGACGAAAATTATATATATATATATTATATATATACTAAAACCCGTGAGGTTCCTGCACTGTTCACACCGTAGCTTATGAACAGTGCTTTTCCTATTTTGTCCCTTTTTTTATGGTGTGATTACTATTTTGTCCTTTGGTGTTTTATTTTTGCTTTTGAATTTTCAGTTTTCTCAGCTGCTTTTACGATTCAGTTTTCTCACTTGCTCTCTCTCCTCACTCTCCTTCTCTCCCAAGCTCTCTCTTTCTCCTCTGCACGCGCGCACACCACCGAGCTCGGCCTTCTCTCGCTCCCTCATCTTAAACAGTCTCCCTCATCTCATCTCAAACAGTCTCTCACTTGATCTCTCTCTCTCTCACTCCCTCATCACAAACATGAGGCGATCCTTCACCACCTGTGGGTTGCGACAGTAGGTTGGGTTGAGTTTCAAGGTGAGGTGAGGAGGAAGAGGGAGGTGATTGGGGAGGGAGGATAGACAAGAGAGAGGCGAAAGGAAGAGAAGTCTGCAACTAGAGAGAAAGAAAAAGAAAGAAAAATTAATTTGGGGAAGAGGAAGACTTGAGGAGAGAGAGGCACAGGACAAAACAAAAAGGAAACAAAGAAAAGTCAAAAAAAAAAAGGAGAGAGAGACAGCCGGGGAAAAAGGAAGAAAGGAAAGGAAAGGGAAAGTAAAAAAAGGAAAGAAAAAAAAAGAAAGGAAAAAAAGACAAAGACTTGGGGAAATAAAGAAGGAAAAAAAAAGTTTAGCTTTTTAGGATTGATCGGTGTTTGAGGCCTTTGAGCAATTGAAAAGAAAAAAAAATAGTTTGGGAATTCGTTTGGTCATTTGGTTTTGAAGTTTCATTTAGTGTTGTTTTTAAATCTTAAATCTTAATACATTTCTATAAAAAAAATAATTAAAATACCCTATAGGACTTAAATCTTAATATCTAATACTATATGGTATAGCTTATTAATTATATTATATAGAATATAGATTGTATAATATATAGGGACCATAGGGTTTAGTGTATATATATTATATAATACATAATTTAATATTGTAGTATAAATAAATTTAAGGTGTTATTTATGTAATTATTAATTAGTGTACTATTTTTTTAACATAATTTATCACATGAAACCTACAATATAGTTTGTTTCTTCAATATTTTTTATAATGTGGTAAATAAATCAAGAAATAAATGCTTCATTTACATATCACTTGTAATTATTAATTAGTGTACTATTTTTTTAACATTTTATCACATGAAACCTACAATATAATTTGTTTCTTCAATATTTTTTATAATGTGGTAAATAAATCAAGAAATAAATAATTTATTTACATATCACCTTATCTTTTGTTTAATATCACAAACATTTACCACCAAGTTTGTAATACTTTTTTTAACAGTATTTGAACTTTTCAAAAATGAATGTTTGTCTTCTAATTATTCAAAAAACCCATAAAAATTAGCTTATAACTCTTTTAAATATTTGATGAGCCTTCAACACCCGCAACAACGTGCGGGCCCGAATACTAGTGGAATCTATGCACCACATCACACAACAAAGTCCTTCAAAGTTATTCTCTTTATTTCTGTGTAGAGGCTTCTCAAACTTACCAGAAGGATCTCATACACATCAAAACATATCCACCTCCTATTCCACCACCTGTCATAAACTCGTATCAACACCTTTCCAGCACCTTCTGCTACTATCCAATAACCGCCTCACCCGTCCCTCTATATACACAACTGTCAGCTGATAAGCTCCAAGAGACAAACACACAATTCACAAACATCAACAGAATGAAGCCCATCGACGACAAGAAAGACACGGTCACCATCCGGGCGGTGAGCCACAACGAGGAGGGCCGGAAGCGGGTCGAGAAGACGGACCTCCACACCCACAACGTCGACACCGTCAGGTATCTCGAGAAGAAGCTCATCGACAAGGGTGTGCAGCGCCTGGACCGCCACCCGGTTGACGGGATCGGGATCGGCCGTCCGCCGCCCAAGTCCGGCCACGGCGGGAAGTACACGTGGGAGGGTCCGGGCGACTTGGCCGAGAACGAGCTCGACCCGGCTCCGGCGGCCTTGGACGAGGGCGACCCGAACTACGTAGACGAGGAGACGGTTGTGAAGGGAGAGGATGATGACGTGGCGGGGTTGGTTGTGGGGGAGGTTGAGGTGGCAAAGGCGGCTGAAGGGAGGGAAGGGGTTGCTAGAGTTGAGGTTGATCCTCACCTCAAGCTTAATTAGTTGATTTAAGTTGTAACTTGTAACAGAGTGATGTGATCAAATGGCAAGTTTGTAAGTTAACTGGGTTTGCATGGAAAATGGAATATATGTTTAAAGTCTAAAGATCCCATGTTTAAATTTTATTTTAAAATCAATTTCTGGTGCATTGCATTTGCATGCCATTGCAGTTTTTATATACAAGGATTGTGTTGTGCATTATTGATGTAAAAGAATATTTTAACAATCTATCATCTCCCCCAATTGATCTAAATAAGAAGGGTAGATTGCGTTTAGGACACTTTACATCAAATGCTTCAGCTCGTTTTCTCCGATGGGCCTTGGAATGGGCTCTACAACACCCATTTGGAGCCCAATACTAATAGTCCAACTCCACCAACACACGCACGATGAACCAACCTAGAGACGGTTACAAAACCCTTATTAAAGAAATATTTTTTTTGCGTTCTCTCTTTAGTCTCTCCTTGGTTTTTTTCTCTTCAAGTTCATCATTCTATCAAATTTTTATTCTCTAAAGCAATCAAGGAAGCAAAATAGTCGACCTCTTCTTTTAATTCCACTCTGATTCTAACTTCTTCTTTCCAAGAACAAATATCAAAATTATATGTAAAGTGAGAAAGAACATACATAGCACAAATCCGCTAGAGGAAGGAATTAATTTTCTTATGATTATATTGTATTTCTCTATTTACAGTCTTACTTTCACAAAATAAAAATAGAAAGATGAAGCAAAGCATTAGCTAGGTTCCATAGTGTTAATTAGCCTTCCAAACATTTTAACAACAGGTTAGTGAAACATCAACTTGTTGAACATGAAAATTAGAAATAATGCTACATTAATAATGCTACTTTCACAATATGATCTAATTAAGTATTGCAACGCTAATTGTACATAGGATTTGTATGAGTGAAATCTGTGACAAATAGTACGATCAGATCACTGAATAAGTTTGAAAGTTTAGTTATAGCCTTCTCAGAAAAGTAAAAAACTAAATAACTTTCTGCAGGGTTATAAATGAGTGTTAAGTACAAGGATTTGTTGGCTGTCAATTGCCAACACGTGTTAGACATGTTGTGGATGTGTCACCAAAGTTGTACTCATTTGAACTTATTATTGAAGATTAAGAAAGCCAGCAAGGTTTTGTTCCACACAGAACGATATGGGGACAGCTTGGAGCTTAAAAGAGAGTGTCTTGATTGCATGACTTTGGTTAAAAGGATTGTTCTAGCTGTATGATGAAGAAATAATTGATAGAAGGTCTGTATGTGTGGCATATTAATTATAGGAGAAAAATGAACCCCTTAATAATGTCAAAAATGCGATTACATGATATTAATTGGCTGTATTGTAAAATTTTCCATGAATATACATTTAGCAATATTGTCTAACAAAATATATTAATATAACATCATTTAACATATCAAAATGTTAAACAATAAAAATTGCTTTGATATATAAATTCTTATAATAAAGCGAATGTATGAATAATGTTCTTTCTGCAATAGCACTGATGACTTGTATAGGCAATTATAATATATCAGATACTTGCTCATCATGTTTGTATTATGGAATTGAATATCTCATATTATGGTAAAAATGATTAGCATGCATGTTTATGCATTCGTCTTTGGAGTCTCGGCTGGCTTAGAAATCATTATCCATAAAGAATGTAAAAAGTAAACTAAAGGATCCAAAGCGCAGATCTGAAAATCAACCCAAAAAGTTTTATGCATAAATTTAATAAGCCACTCACATCCTGCTCTGGCTAGTTTAAAGCTACTTTTTTCTTATGCTAAAACTTTTGAGCCAGAACAAACGCTCTCAGAGGAATTAAATTAAATAAACATTTGGGTTGCTTTCAATGTTCAACACTTGATCTTAGTTTCATGCTAAACAAGTTATTAATCACATTCTCATGATTGTAGTAAGACTACGTACAAATAAAGAATTGAACCTTGTTGCTATTGCCACATTTAGTGTGACACAGTGACCTCAAATTTTCTTGGTGCTTTGAGTTTGTTGTGTGATTTATTAATGGTGGGAAATTATAATTTTTGGCAAAAATGTCCGCACACACCCACACACAGGGTTTCTTTCTCTGTCATTTTCTTTCTTTATTTTTGGATATATATAATGAACTAAGGGGACAGACTTAAGAGTCAAATTCAAAATGGGTGTGAGATGAGTTTGAATAAGGTATGGTGTCTAGTTCAAGATCGACAAACATTGCACATTGCAAGTTATTTGAAGGAATGAGTGCTTCATGAGAACAAGTGCAAAACACATACCAAACAGAATTTTATAGTAAGTTATTGGAGACATGGTAGATGGGATATCATTTCAATTTCTCTTATGGGATTAATTCCAAGCCTACCAAGTACCAACTCATGTCAAATAAAATTAAATACTTTGACACCCAAAAAGATCGATAAAGATATAATTAAATAAAGAATAATAAAATGCATGTGGCTAAATTTTATGAAGGGGAGATGCACAAACACACCACGCATTCTTAAAAACCTAAAGAAATGAAGAATCTGTGTCTTTTAAAAGAAAAGAAAAAAAAGGTTAAAATGCACTAATGCCAATTAATCTTTTCATTTATGTATAAAAAGGTTCAAACAGAGTAAGTAGACTCTTGATTGTATTTTAAGTTGAAAAGGTAACCAAAAAACAAAAAAACCTTAGACAGTGGTTTTTCCATTATTTCAACATCCCAATAGACAAAAGTCTCAATGATGCTTGCTGATATGTGAAAAGAGATCATTCTAAATTGAAATATAAGTTCATTGTATATTAAAATACTAAGAATTGACTATATATATTATATAATCTAATAGAATGCATATCCTTTCAACTTTGAATAACATTGGAGGTTTAGGTGATGATAAAGAAAGATATATAGGTGACTATTACTTGAGACCTTTTTGGTAAGAGATAAACAGATCAGGGAATATTAGTGAAATTAAGGGTTGTTAGTTGTGAAATGTAAGAAGCAAGGCACCTGCCGACTCAAACTCAAGTTTAGTGAGGATCAAACGACAACGACATCTAAAACAAAAACATTAACATGTGATTTTTTTCTTTTTTTTCTTTTTGGTTTTCGATAAATTAATGACTTTATATCCACCAATTAAATCAAAAATTGTATTGACTCTTCCCCAGCATTATGGACTGGAGGCCCTTTCACTTTATATAAATAATAAATAAATAATAATAATAAGTTGACACGAGTGGCAGCAAGAGCCAAGAGCGAGTTGTCGGTGGCATGCATAATTAAGCTGGAAAATCTTGGCCCAAAAAAAAAGCTGGAAAATCTTTTGTGTACACGTGAGACATGATACAAAAGGAATGAATGCCCACCATACATTTATCTTTTTCAGCTTTTATATTGTGTTTGTTTGGGCATCCTATATATATATCAAATTATTCTTCTTCTAATTTTATGTATGCTTCTAACTTCAAAGTTTTGCAGACTATATTTGCTGTCTTTCAGTAAAATGGACGTGTAATTCTTTCAAAGCTCACCATTGTTTAACATAGTTATATTATCATACTATTAATACATATGATTTATTCAATAATTCAACTATAAGGCATGGCATGACGTACACTAATATAGATATTATGACGTTCCCACAATATATGACAAATCGATGACACTTTTACTAGTTTAACTTATCAATAATTCAGCTTAGCAGTCAAGTAGTCAGTAGTCACTGATTAACTTACTGATAATTCAAATGATTAATCTATTAACATAACATGTCTAAAACTTGTACTAGTCCTATTTACCATGCCAAGTTAAGAGTAAAAGGTTGAGAAGTCGTAATCATCGACCATTAATGCTTTAACCTGTATCGGACCATTGATAATGTCCAGATTCCTGTAACTTCATAAAGGCTCGCATTTGCATAATGCATGGCACAAGTTCTACTAAAACCACCGATCTGTTAATTTAATTTCTAGGTGCCATATATAATAAGAGTATTTTTCTTTTGCGAGATTAACTCAGAATGTGAAAAATTGTTCAAATACTTATGATATATTGTTTTAATAATCACTATAAATTTAACGTTCCAAGTTCGAATACTGATTCACATTAATGTATATTATAGTGTACTTGTGGAATGTGGTTGCCTGCACAATATGAAATCCCAAATGCTTGTACACCAAGGCAATTGTCCTTGACCTTCCTTGACCTTTTGACTGATGATGAAACAGACAAGCACAAAACACAGAGTGACACACTTAAAAACAAGTATCCTCCGATGATTATCTCAGTTCATAACCACTATTGTAGTCCCCAAACAATCTTAATTAATAAGTCTATTTATGATAAACCCAATATTTATTTGCTTAGACGTATTAGTAGACAAGTCAAACACCATACTTATTACTCATACTCATACTCATACTGCATTCTTCACCAAAAAGCATAGGATGCTGTTCGGGGATAACCCCCCACTCGTGTCAACGGTCAATATGCTGAACACGTGGGACCTCGGATTCGACTTCCGTCCCACGACCCATGGTCAACGGCCCATCATGCCACCTCGTCGGATCGGATCTTACTGCCGGATCCGATCCGAACCAATTACGTCGACTTGTCGTCAGAAGCAAGGTCGGCAGAGTTCATCAGTCGTTCGTATCGGATTGTGAGTTCGGATCGGAATGTCTGAGTATCTTCCTTCGACAAACTACCTGTTCGTTGGCTCTGATATCTTGTTGTTCGGATCGGATCCAACTACCTTCCGATCCGAACACTCCCTGGATGTACGAAACTTCCTCGTAGGTCTACCACCACAGGAAGTCCTATTCGGATCGAATTGATCAACCTCGACTCATCCTCTTCCGAGCCGAACGACTGACTCAGATGGTAGTTATTGCGCCTGACACTCCGAAGGTAACTTTGTGCTTTGCATTTATGGCCCATCAACTCTGCCTTGCTTTCCATTTAATGCATGCAACTTGCAGACATCCCTCTTGCATTAAATGAAAGAACATGTCAGTAACCCAGCCTACCCTGCAAGCTTAGCCTCCAAGATCTATGATTAGCCATGATCATACCTACTAGCCAGCAAAAATATCCCAATCCCTTTACCTATAAGTAAGAGCATAACCACAAGGCAAAGGGACAGAGAAAAATCTGAGAAAACTAGCCCAAGCTCTAGCAACATTTACCCAGAAATCTTACCTCTTTTCCTTCATCTTCTTCCCAAGCTCTGGTTGTGTTACTCAGCACTTCTTACATCCTCCTACTTGCACTCTTTTGACTTTACCATCGGAGCATCTCCGGCCGGTACCACACCGGTGCCATTTTTCGTTCATTTGTGCAGGAAGAAACCCATAAGGCAATCAGTTGACGTGTTCGGATCATCCGCTCGGTCACTCAACTCACTACGTCATCAAAAATCAGCATTTAAGTTGTGTGCAAAGGTCATCGCCAGATTTTTGCATCAACAGATGCATACCACACCAGAACCAACTGAGCTGTCCCAAACACTGACATAGACAACGCCAACACCAAGGTCATTATCGTATGTATAAAAGTTCCTCCTCTTTTTTTTTTTTTGTTAATCATGTATGTACGTTTTAATATCTGGGTGATTTGCGGTATCCAAGTTTTTCCAGAGTTGATTAAAATGTTTTTAAGTCGTTTAAACCAAAATTCGGTAAAATATCACTATATCAGTAACAAAAACCAAAATTGGAATTTCCCCCAATGCCTAATGAATAAATTATGATTGTAAGGTTGTTAGGTGACAAAATTGGTAAAAGGTAGCAGACCCACATTGCCGTGAAATGAAGTCAGCTGCCGGCATACTGCCGCCGGCGGATCCCATTTTATCTCTTCTTTTTTTAACCCTCAACCTTTTTTGGGTCACATTTATCTTTCAATCTTCATCGTTACTAATTTTATACAACTCGCAACACCAACACACGTGTGGACAGTTAGGGTCTGGAGGCCTTTTTATTTTGGGAGCTAAACGCATTATAAAAGAGAAGGAAAAAATAGAAGCCAACCCAGAACACCCCAAACCCCAAAGAGAAAGAGAGAGAGAGAGAGAGAGATAGAGGGAGGGAGAGCTTCTATTCCATCTCCTGATTCTCTTGCTAGATAGCTTTCATTTTATCTTTGTTGTGTTCTTATTTTTAGCTTTCTGTTTTCCACATTTGGACATATCTGGGGTGTTCTGCTTCTGTTCTCCTTGATTTCAGAAGCAGAAAGTTTGTATTTTTAGACAAAAGAGAAGAAGATACAACATTGAGAGTTGGTACTTTGAATCCAAATTGGGTTTGTGTTTGTTTTCTCTGTTGGGTTTCTGATCAAATGTGGTGGAGTTAACCACCTTATTCCACCTCTGCCAAAAAAAAAAATCACAGAGAGAACACAGAAATATTCGCTCTCTTTTCAGAAAAAGGTGGTCCTCTAAATCCTAGGCTTCTCTCGGAATCTAAAACAAACCAAAAAAAAAACCCTCTTGAACTCTCTTTCCTAACTTGCTTCCTCCTCTGTTTTTGGCTCTGTATTTTCTTCACAAGAAATCAGAAATGGAGCGGCTTTCAACAACGACTATTCTTCCAGACACATTAATGGGTGCGAGAGACGACATTACCATGCAACTGGAATTGATTTGGAGTCAGATCAAAGCTCCATTGATCGTCCCTCTGCTGAGAATCGCAGTCACTCTGTGCCTGGTCATGTCGGTGATGCTCTTCGTCGAGAGGCTTTACATGTTCGTCGTCATCGTTCTGATAAAGCTCTTCGGACGAAAGCCAGAGAAGCGTTACAAATGGGAGCCCATCAAAGACGACGTTGAGTTGGGCAACGAAGCTTACCCCATGGTTCTTGTCCAAATCCCAATGTACAACGAAAGAGAGGTCCTTTTTCCATTTTAGTGCTTCCAATTTGTTGGGTTTTTTATCATTTATGTGGGTTTCGAAGTTTTAAGCTTGAGTTTTTTGCGTTTGAATTCATTGCAGGTTTACCAGCTTTCAATTGGAGCTGCATGTGGGCTCTCATGGCCGTCCGATAGGATCATCATTCAAGTCCTCGACGACTCAACAGACCAAACCATCAAGGTATATATACCCACCAAAACAACAACAAAACCCACTTCACAAAACAAGCCACACAGCATTTTGTCGAAAAGATTGAATGCATGCGAAGGCTGAAATTGGTTTGGTGCAACAGGACATGGTGGAGCTCGAGTGCCAGAGATGGGCGAGCAAAGGCATAAACATCAAGTACGAGATCAGAGACAATCGAAATGGGTACAAATCAGGGGCTCTCAAAGAGGGCATGAAGCGCGGCTACGTCAAGCACTGCGATTACGTCGCCATTTTCGACGCTGATTTCCAACCTGAGCCGGACTTTCTCTGGCTCACCATCCCCTTCCTCGTTCACAACCCCGAGCTCGCTCTCGTTCAGACTCGCTGGAAATTCGGTAATCTAATTTAAATTATTGGAATTTTGTTTAATTATTAATCTAATTTTGTTTCTTCTATTTTCTTTTCTTTTTTAGTTAAGTTTCTTAAAACAGGACCACCTTTAAAAAACTGTCGGTGGTCTCTTCTGGTTTGAGAAGATTGCTAGGAATAGGAAATAGATGGCCCCCACATTTTGCTGTGGCTGCCCCTGGTTTTGCCACGTGTGTGGCCTTACTATATGCTTTCTCTGGTTGGGACCCACCAGCCCAAACAAGCCCACGTGAGAAATTAATGTTAAAAATCAATGGTGTTGGTGCTGTTGTTTCGTCCAGAACCCAGATGTTGTTTTCATCCCCTGGTGTCTGGTTATCTTAAAGCTGTCTGATATGTTTGTGCTTCTATTGATTTTGGCTTGTTGGTGGATTCAGTCATCATCATCACTCATCAGTAGTCACAAATTGGAGTAATTTTTCGATATGACGGTCTTATAACATGTGTATATTGTTAATATTGTGTCTTAAAAACATAAACTTGTGGACGGTATCGCACAATTTTTGTCTACAAATGCATAATCTCTAAGATTTAATGCTTATCATCAATTTAATTGACACATTTTGGTGCAATTAGATAATTAGGTATGGCAGCAATCAATTTGTTACAGGAATCAATTATAGTAAGTAATTATGGCAGAGGTTTGTTAGTGATAATTAAAAGTATCAGCTTTTGTGGCCAAAGAATTGGATGGAGTGATGGACCACACTATCTACTATTAGGAAGAAGCTATCGAGACAAAATTCCGAGTACATATTTGCTATATATAGGCATTTTGAAAACACAAATGGAAATAAATATATAATATGAAACTTTTTGGCTTTGGCCAAGATATCATATGAAACATAACACAAAACATTGTTGGGATGTTCAATGAATAAATGCTAGAAGGACCACAATTTTAGACCATATTAGTGATTGTTTGATGTAGTACTTTATGTGTTAATTAACAATTAATCATAAATTATTAAATAAATATACATGAATTGATAGCATTATGTCAACATGTTCCGTGGTGTTACAATTATATATAAAAAAAAATTTCCACTATCATGTAACAGGGTCTAAATATGTGATTGCTTTAGCATTTTCGATAGAAAATAGTACACTTTGGAATCACCAATTTTTGGGGCAAGTGTGTAGCTCCATTTTTTGCCAATGCTGTGATGTGTGATGTGGCTAGCTAGAGCTTCCCACTTAGGAAGTGCTAGATTTTTAGCACATGAACCCAGGTTTCTTTTGCATAAGTGTTGACACTGCACATTGACACATTAGCAATTAAGGGCTTGTTTGGACATGCAAATTGCAGAACACTGTATGGGTGTATCTGTCTCCTTTGGGATTCTTCTTCTTTCTGTACCCGGCAGCAGCATGTGCCATCTTAATGGTGGACCACTGGACCTCATTCTCTCCTCCCTACTCCCTAGTCACTGTCTATATAGTCTATCCTATATATACTGACCCACAGTTTAATTAATTCTCTGTCATATCATTATTATACTCATAAAAGTCATGCAGATTACAGTAGTTAATAAACTTAATTTAGTGACTTAGGCTTGCTTTTCTGGGCTGTTTTGCAGTGAACTCAAACGAGTGCTTGATGACGAGAATGCAAGAAATGTCATTGGATTATCATTTCACTGTGGAGCAAGAAGTGGGCTCCTCCACCCATTCCTTCTTTGGATTCAATGGTAATGATCAGCACTTCTGTGTATATCATAAAATATTTTATATTGTACAGAAGTCTATAACAATATCCAGTGTTTGGATTTAGCCAAATTCTGTTTTGAATTGTATGTTAATTTAGCAGTCATTATGTTATAAATGAAAGAAACTGGTATATTGGTGGGTTGAGATATTATATGCTAATTAACTTTTGTTGATATAATGATATAGGGACTGCTGGTGTATGGAGAATTGCTGCCATCAATGAGGCTGGAGGATGGAAGGACCGGACCACGGTGGAAGACATGGATCTGGCTGTTCGAGCTAGTCTCAAAGGCTGGAAATTTGTATATCTTGGTAACATAAAGGTACCATTTTTGACCTATGCTTTTATTTTTCTGCATCAATGCATTCGTGTCCAATTATCGTATTTTGCTCTAGTGGAGTGCATTCTTTAGGAAAGCAGAAATAAGTTGGTTCTTGTGACTCAAAGACCTTTCGTATTGCATGTGTTCTAGTGTGCATGATCTAGTTGTATTATGGACCTGGTTCTATATGACACCATCTACCAAAACCACGAGTTTGGATAATTATCTAAGTTGCCATGTCTTATTCAATCTGTGAAGGTATGAACTGATTATTTTTAATACATTTTCATGAACTGATTATGCCTGCTCTTTATTCCTAAATTGGTAGATTCCAACTCCAAATTTGTTGTAGATACTTTGGATGTGTGAAACATCAAAAGGACAAAGCAGGATGCTTCCCTAGTATATTTGGCTAGCCGTTTAATGCTAATATGTTAGTGTAGAACCCTTCCATGCATAATCCTTATTTCATTTTCTCTACAGGTGAAGAATGAATTGCCAAGTACTTTCAAGGCCTACCGCTACCAACAGCACAGGTGGTCTTGTGGTCCAGCTAATCTTTTCAGGAAAATGGCCTTGGAAATTATAAGAAACAAGGTTAGCTTGTTTCATCCTTGTACAGAATTTAACCAATGGGAGGAGGTAAACTGGAAATGAGTAAATAGATAACCCTTGTCTTTCATATGTTTACTGCAGAAAGTATCCTTATGGCAGAAGGTGCATGTGATTTACAGCTTCTTCTTCGTTAGGAAGATCATAGCACATATCAACACATTTGTCTTCTATTGCATTGTCTTGCCGGCAACTGTTTTGGTTCCTGAAGTTGTGGTCCCGAAGTGGGGAGGAATTTATATTCCCTCCATGATTACCCTTCTTAATGCAGCTAGTACTCCAAGGTCTAATTTCCTTTCAAGCTTGGCTTTTTTCCATTTGGATTTATATTAGCTAAATACTTACTAGGGAGCATTTTCAGTTTTGAGGGCGCATCAGTTCTGATTAATCTGGGTGTACTAAATTCTTAGTCTTGTTTGACTTCGTTCTTCCTCAACATATTCCCACAAATTTCCTAGGCTTCAATTGATATTCTGATGGTTTCTTCTTTCATGTTGTTCTATTATTTTGCAGGTCACTCCACTTACTCGTCTTCTGGATCCTATTTGAGAACGTCATGTCACTACACCGAACAAAGGCTACAATCATAGGTCTTCTAGAGGCTAGCCGAGTGAACGAATGGATTGTGACTGAGAAACTTGGAGATGCTCTCAAGACTATTAAAGTAGCCACAAAATTGCCCAGAAAACCTCGATTCAGGATCGGAGAAAGGTATGCATTCTCCCATGGACTCCCCTACGCAACTTAGTCGTGTATTCCATTCCAAAACACACAACTTTTGTGTTCGATAATACCTGACCTCAGTTTGTCATTTATTTCCGTGTTAGCAGAGTTCATTTGTTAGAGCTTGCTGTTGGATGTTACCTCTTCTTCTGTGGCTGCTATGATGCTGCCTTTGGAAAAAACCACTTCTACATGTTCCTTTACATCCAAGCAAGTGCCTTCTTTATCATTGGGTTTGGGTATGTTGGGACATTTGTTCCCAACTCTTAGTGGGACTGCAGCAATCATTATAAAGTTGTGTTCAACTGTCAGTGCCATATCCCAGAATCTCTCTTCTTCAGCAAAATACCAGCAATTACAGCATGTAAAAAGAGAGACCAACAAGAAAAGAAAGATAAAGGATGGTCATTTTTTTAGGTAGAGCATAAGATTTCGAGACACCTCGAAAGAATTAATTCTCTTGTGAATATTCAAGATAAGTATGGAAAATTACATTACAGATTGTTGCTATGGGAATGCAGCACACAGGAAAAAAGCAAAAAGTCAAGGTAACTTCAGAGTGTTGAACCCAATCATAGAAAACATGTTTGAATGGAACCCTTGTAATTGTGAGATTTTTAAGATCTTTTTTGTACTTAATTTTGTTTGCCATTTCTGGTTGGGATTGCTTAAAAGGCTTATCAAACTCTCTATGTAACAAAGAAATATAAAGGAATAAACTCTCTTTTTCTCCCGGCTCTCAGTTGTGTAACAAATATTAAAATTTCAAAAGAGATTCCCTGTTCAGTGCAGGGTAGTAGAAAACAATGCAGATTTTTTGCATGGCAATTGGAAACCGCGGATTAATAACTACAAATAATTCAAAGTTAACCATTCTTCCAGATAGCACCACAGCAACAATAAGAGGAAATACAAAAGATGAGTATTGACAGAGCCAATACCTTTCTATAGCCCCACAAATGGATGAGAGATTGGGTTGGAAATGTACTGGCCTTTCATGGCTGCAGAGTGCAGACCAGGCTTCATAATTATTTTGGAACAATTCCGTTTTGCATTGATGAAGGTCCCAACTAAAGACAGAAGCAAGTCTTTTTCACATTTATGCAAAGCTTGAAAGGCTTTGATATGTATTGGATTTGACCCTACAAATTTCTTGGTCCAGCAACAGTTGTCAGCTGCAGGCTGCAGCACACCAACCAAACCAACTATTTTAGTAGGTAGTGACTAGTGGGTACCATTCCAATTTCAGCAGTATGCTAGCCTTACTAGTATGCTTAATTATTCAAACTAGGGGTGGGAATTTTTAACTGAACAATCGAAAAATCGACTCGAACTAAATCAAATTTTAAGTTTTGGCTGGTGAGAGCAGATTCAATACCTAGATACACGCTTTGGTACTAAACTTTTAATCAAAGCAAAGGGAGAGTAGAGAGAGAGAAATAAAAAAATTAGAAGTTTCACCGACTTTAATTAAAAGTTCAATATCAAAACAGATGTTGAACAAATTTATTAGTTTGGTCTTTGTGTGTTAAAGCCCAAAAACTTGGGCGTTTGTTTAGACATAACTAAATTTTGCCAAAATGTCTTCTTCAAAAAATTTGGACCACAAAACCTTCTAATTTTTTGACGTTTTACATTTGTTTTTGCAAAAAGTTAATGGACCTGATTGAAACTGAACCCGAACTGATCCAAACCGATTAGTTACGATTGGCAGAACCGCCATGCCGAACCTATTGGTTTGGTTAACAGCCCTAATTCATACTCGAAGTAGGGGGTATAAGGGTAAATACTCTTAATCACGAGTTATATTTATCAAGTAATTATTAATGGTTGAAAGTCAAAATAAAACATGACCAAAAAGTTAGCGGGCTAATAAAAAAGCCCTTTCAAGGAGCCTGGCCTACTTTTCACATGGGCTAAGAAGACCTAAAGGCCTGAACTCAAACCCCAACATGCCTTGTAAATTTTCTTTTGGTTTTAAATTTCTAGAGGACAAAAGTCAAAGAGGGTTTAAGAAGGGTTTATAATCAAAAGAATGACCAGCAATATCTATACTCTGATATGGCGAAGCGCGTACGTCTTCTTCCCAAGTCCCTGTTCACTCCCCCCAACAAACCTCAAAATCCCCTCTCAGTCCCTCTTTCCTTCTCCCTCTGCACAGACTCCATTGAAGACTCCACAGAGAATTCCAACCCTGAAAACCCCACCAATCTCCAAGACCAACAACGCCATGCGCAAGTCCGAAAGCTCCGAGTCCTCCTCCAGCAGGGCCGTACGGACACCGCACGGAGGCTCATCAAGTCTCTCATTGTCTCCGACTCACTCTTCTCTTCGCCCTCGGAGCTTTACACGCTCTTCTCCGTCTCTGCTCCCTCCGTGAAACCCGCATTCTCCGACATGCTTTTAGCGGCATGTTCCGAGTCGAAGATGCCGAACGAGGCCGTAAAGTTGTACACTTTGATGAGAAAAAGCGGTACGCGTCCTTGTTTGGCTTCTATCAACGCGGTGCTTGAATCATTGGTGGGTTCGAAACAATTCGAAAAGACCCTCCAGTTGTTTTCGGATATTTTCGAGTCGGAGCAAGGGATCCGACCCGATAGGTTCGCGTTCGGGAAGGCAGTGCAAGCTGCCGTGAAGTTGGGGAAACTGGAAAGGGCTGTTCAGCTGGTGAATTGTATGAAGATGAAGAGGATGAGTCCGGGTGTGTTTGTTTATAATGTTTTGCTCAGTGGGTTGTGTAAAGAGAAGGGGATGAGGGATGCAGAGAAGGTGTTTGATGAAATGATTGAGGGAAAGTTGGTCCCGAATTTGGTTACATACAACACGCTGCTTGATGGGTATTGTAAGGTGGGTGAGTTGGAGAAGGCTTTTGGATTGAGAGAGAGGATGAAGGAGGAGAATGTGGAAGCCAATGTTATCACCTATAATACGATGCTTAGTGGGCTTTGTCGGGCGAGGAAAATGGAGCAGGCGAAAAGGGTTTTGGAAGAGATGGAAGCTCATGGCTTTGTGCCTGATGGTTTTACTTATAGTATACTTTTTGACGGGCATATGAGGTGTGGTGATGGTGAGGGGTCATTGGCTTTATTTGAGGAAGCAACCAAGAAAGGTGTGAGCATGAATAGTTACACTTATGGGATTTTGTTGAATGGCTTGTGCAAGAAAGGAATGGTTGAGAAAGCGGAGGAGGTTTTGAAGAAACTTATGGAAACTGGTTTTGTTCCAGATGAAGTAATATATAATACTATAGTGAGCGGATATTGCCAAAGGGGTGACATCGACAGAGCCATTTCGGCAATTGAAAAAATGGAAATTCGTGGGTTGAGGCCAAATTGCATCACTTTCAATTCTTTGATTGATAAATTTTGTGAGACAAAGTATATAGACAAGGCTGAGGAATGGGTAAAGAAGATGGCACAGAAGGGAGTTTTCCCAAATTTGGAGACATATAACACCCTAATTAACGGCTACGGGCAGATGTGCCTATTCGATGGGTGTTTCCAGATTCTTGATGAGATGGAAGATAAGGGGATTAGAGCAAATGTGGTGAGCTATGGTTCTCTTATAAATTGTTTATGCAAGGACGGGAGGCTTCTTGAAGCTGAACTAGCACTCAGGGACATGGTAGGCAGAGAGGTGTTGCCAAATGCACAAATATATAATATGCTCATTGATGGTAGTTGTACAGTAGGGAAACTGAAAGATGCTTTCAGATTTTTGGATGAGATGGTAAAATCTGGGATCAGTCCGACACTTGTAACCTACAATGCACTCATTCATGGACTCTGCATGAAAGGAAGGGTAATGGAAGCTGAAGACTGTGTCTCTGAAATTATAAGTAGCGGTTATAGTCCAGATGTGATTACATACAACTCCTTAATTTCAGGTTATTCTGATACAGGAAACACCCAGAAATGTCTGGAATTGTATGAAACTATGAAGAATCTGGGCATCAAACCTACTTTATATACATATCATCCTCTAATTAGTGGATGTAGCAGGGACGATATGGCATTAGTGGAGAAACTGTTTAATGAAATGCTACAGATGGGTTTGGTTCCTGATCGGGTTATATATAATGCACTCATTCACGGCTATGCAGAGCATGGAGATACTCAAAAGGCACTTTCTTTGCACTGCGAGATGGTAAACCAGAAAGTTAATGTCGACAAGATGACATATAATAGCTTAATTCTGGCGCACGTAAAACAAGGAAAGATGTCAGAGGTAAAGGACCTTGTCAATGATATGAAGGCTAAAGGATTGGCTCCTAAAGCTGATACGTATAACTTACTTGTTAAGGGACACTGTGAGCTGAAGGACTTCAGTGGCGCATATTTTTGGTATAGAGAAATGTTTGAGAATGGTTTTCTTCTAAACGTCTCCACATGCAATGAGCTTACAGCTGGCCTTCAAGAGGAGGGGAGGTTGCAAGAAGCCCAGATTGTCTGCTCGGAAATGAGTGCCAAGGGAATTGAAGACCGGAGCTCTAATGAAGATTATTTTTCTGTTGCTAAGTTGTAGGGAACACATGTTTACTGTGTTGATTCTCCGCACAAGAATTAGCCAAGAGACATTTAGAGAAAAGGAATATTGCAAAACCAGTTGCCAATTACGTATAGTGTACATCTCTGAAGGCATATCCTTGAAGAAGAACACGGTTACCTCCAAAAAAGTGTTGGTCAGATACAACGTACAAGTTGAGAAGTAACTAGTAAAGGTTGGCAAGTAGGAGTGAGCAAGGAGCTTTTCGTTGTTTTGAGGACTTGGTAGTTGGTAGAGAGTTATCAATGTGAATACGCTTCGAGCAAAACAAAATTTCTCCCCAAAAAAAACAAAGGTATTTTATTGTGTATTACTGTATGGTGATTTTTAGTACTACATGTCTTTCATATCTTCTTCTTCTTCAAGGTAAGCAAGGGATTACATATTTTTCTGAAAACAAAATTCTAACTTAATATTTTTCATCTTTATATTTTGGCAGATGCAGAGTTCGCCTTGCAGATTGCTACTGTGAGAAAGACTTTCTGGGTGTACATTCATGTTGTGGCTGCTAAGTTACTGTGGCTTGCATGGATAAATGGTCAACCGGTAATCCAAAAGTTGACTGCTTTATTCATTGCGCTTTCTATGCCTCATTGTATTTTATGCTTGAATCACTTTGTGAAAAGCTGAAGGAGCAATTTGCCTATGCTCATTGCATGTTTATGTTTTGCTTGAATCTCCTGAAGCAGATCAATCAAGCACTGGTGTTCAATCTTATAGCATGGATTTCCTAGACTTCATATCAGTTGATATACGCGGGTCACTGTTCGCATCAAGACATTGTAATGCAGAGGATGAAACCACCATTCATTAAGCTCAATATATAGACTCACTTTATTCTGTATATAAAAGGCATTGGCCTCTGTATTTGGCAAACATTTACAAAACTTTTACATTTACGGTGCCACATAGAATTTGATTCTTCCTCTTTGTTGAACTGAGAATAGAAGGCTTCTGTTCAATGTTGTCTGTTAAACAAATTCAGTATCTGAGCTTTAACCATATGAAATTGGTTTGATATGAATATCACATGATTCAATTATTTTCAATAGTTTGCAATGGTTGTTGTCTTTTACATTATATGAATACTGATCACCTTGGCTCTACTTTCACTGTATGTAAAGCATAATTCATCGTGAAAATTGAAACCCATATGTGAAATCAAAACCCAAGACTTTTTATAACCAGCAATTTAGAAAAAACCTACTGGGGTTCCATTGTATCCAATCCCATACATTTTATTAACCAAAACTATAACTCATCCATCAACAACACTGTATTATACTCAAAGCTCACTAACCAAAACCAGACAAACAGAAAAACCAGATAATCAGAGCACTTTGAGAATATCCTCAGCGCCACTGGAGGTGAAAGCACCACCTTCTTCCAAATTCAAGACCTTGACGACCCCATCTTCAGCCAAAAGCGAGTAGCGTCTGGACCTCACTCCCAACCCCACAGGCTTATCGCTTAAATCGAGCTCTGCCCCAATGGCCCTGGTGAAGTCCCCGTTCCCATCAGACAACAAGAGCACCTCGTCGTTGACCTTGAGGTTCTCCTTCCAGGCCTTCATCACAAATGCGTCGTTGACCGAAATGCAGGCGATGGTGTCGACCCCTTTGGCCTTGAGCTCGGCGGACTTCTCGACGAAGCCAGGGACGTGCTTCTGGGAGCAGGTGGGAGTGAAGGCTCCAGGGACGGCGAAGAGGACGGCCTTCTTGGACTTGGTGAGGTCGGAGACGGTGACGGTCTTGACATCGCCGCCGTCGTCCAGGTAGGAGAGGGTGGCTTCTGGGAGCTTGTCGCCGACGGAGATGGTGGCGGAGATGGTGGTAGGTTTTGCGGTGGTTGTGGAGAATCTGAGGGGTTTTGGGTGGTGACGGTGGTGGTTTTTGAGAGGAAGTGGGGTGTAGGAGAGTTTTGAAGATAAGGTTTTGGGTGGGAAGAGAGAGGTGGTGGTAGTGGTGGTGGTTGAGAGAGAGAGGGATCTGGGGGCTGAGAGGAGCCTTGAGATGGTCAGAGAGGCTGCCATTTTTGTCTCAGAGAGAGTGAGAGATAGAGAGAGTAACTACCAGATAGTAAGTTCTAGACTTTTAGTAGGTAGGTATTTGATTTGATGTGGGTTGGGTTGGGTTGGTTGGATTTTGGGTTTGGGGCGGAAGGAACAATGAGTGACTCAGTGAGAATGAGAGGTTGTGAAGAGATTGTCAAGGGAGAGATAAGGAATTGTAAGACAGGCAGGCTGGGACTTCACTTTGGACCCTTCTGTTGTGGATATCTAAAGATTGACATACCTCCAACTCATCAAAATTATCAAAGTCATGTTCATTATTTTAAATGTCAATTATTTTGGTAAAAAGTAGTACAATATAATCAAGGATTCAAGATATTGGTAATTTATGATTTTTTTTATCGAAAAATGATAAGAAAAATTAAGTGTTTATTTCATATTTACTTGAAATCATTTCTAAGAGACTGTTGGGCATTACTTTTAGAATTATCAAAATTACTTTTAGATTAATAAAAATAATTTTTTTAGTGTTTGACATAAATAAATAAAGTTTTTATAAATTATAAAAATGCTTTTAAGAAAAGTACTTAAAGTTTGCTTTACACACCCTGCAATGATAAGTGCTTTCAAAATATTATTTGAGAGTTATTTTATAACCTATAAGCATTTTTGTTTATTTTTATTTTGGTAGTTTTACAAGCAATGTCAAAAAGGCCTTTGAAAGCTCATGAAGAAGCACTTGATTGGTACTTTCTCAAGAAACGTGTCCCCGAAAATCAAAGTTTATCCAAAGCTTGGTCTAAAATTCCTGAAAAACTAGCTTTTTATGATTACATCGGCAATAATCCGGCAAAAGGGGGATTATTCAGAGCGGGCTCAATGGACAACGGGGATGGAATAGCTGTTGGGTGGTTAGGACATTTACAAGAAGCACTTTAATTTTTAATAAAAAATTTATGTGCTTCTAAAAACTTTAACAAGCAAAATTGCTTCTTATAAAAGTATTCCCAAACAAGCCCCACCTAAAGTTTGTAATATTAAAAAGGTGCAACTTTATTTAGGGTAAATGACTTTGTTGTCCTTGTAGTTGGGCGATTGTTTCAATTTTCAATTATAAATTGAGAATAAGAAAACATATAAAAAGTAAAAGAGAACAATTAACAATACTGATGTGTCATGTGAAATCACATGTTATCCTTGTGATATGCTGCAAAAGTTGCATGTCATTGTTGGGCCTACTGACCGGCTCATGACTCGCCATAACTACTAGATTGAGTTGAAGCCCAAAATATCCTTGAGCTGTGGGCCTGGCCCAACCACACTCTTACGCCACGCAATATTTTAAAGTTGAATGCTTCTTTTATTAATATCCCTTAGCGAAATTAAAGGATATATGCTGAAATATAAGAGTCCGTTAATGATAATGACAAACGTTAATCATGGAATTATTGACGGACAAAGTAAAGACATAATGTTTGATGAAGTTTTTTTCTATTAACTTAGTCTAATAACTTCATTTATCTATCATATTTTTCTTATATGAGGACAAAAGGTGACATGAAATTTTTTAAGAGATTGAAGTAGACTATTTGTTGTGCTTTTCCACCCAAGAAAAATTAAATCCGAAATTGGGTGGAATTATTAGTCCCAAGTATCTGGCTCTGGCTGCATATTCACCACGTGGCTATTTGTAATATTGAAAATATTTTCAAATAGTGGAATGCGACATTTATTTATAATTCATAGCCTTTTGCTTCCATGCGAGCCAAGATTCTCATCAGCCATGGCCCATTTCATAAGTTTAAAGATATAATATTTGAATTTATAAATACATATATTCCATCAATAATGTTCATGCTCATTTGTTGACTTATTTAATACAATACATATATATATAATTTTTTTTATTTTTTTCCATTGTCCAAGTTCAAAGTCCATACCACAGTCTAAATAATTCGATCATAAGCATGCAATCCCATGCGCATGGGGCATCCATTTTTGAATGAAGGAAACCACAAAGAGTCAAAGATTGATATGTTGATGTTTTTATATTTTGAGGAAAAAAATAAATCATGTCCTTTGCAACATACCCACCACATTGGAGTCAAATGAAGATGAAGAAGACAATTTTCATTTTTTGAAAAAATTGAAATTAATGAAAATAAATAAGGCCAAGTTTTCTAGAATTGACTCTATTGGATGGCATATATTAATCCATTTATCCCTGATTTTAATGGCTATTTGCAAAAATCAAATTCTACAACTGATTTTATACATAAAATATGTTTTGCAATTGATCGAACTTTATAATAATATTTTTCAGTAGCATTATAAATATACAATATTATTCATCATTTTCATTAATTTATATTGTGTGGGGGTGAAAGAGGCCCTTTTTTGTCGTCATCAATGACTGAAATGACGTTGCAAAACTTAAAAAAAATGCGGATCGATCTTGCAGTTTTGTCTTGAGAGTCAACCCTTAACATGCCTCAAGGAGAATATACCTCCGCTGAGCATCAAAGGCAAGATATTGGTACCATCATGAACTCATATTCTCATCTTCATCATTTAATATAACTAATATATTAAATAATGTAGACGATGATATAATTTTCAATATCAAAATAAATATATTGAAATTATTTCGATATTGAGAAGAATAATACTACACAAGTAAGTAGTGGGCCATAATTATTAATTTAGTTAACTAATTAACAATTACAATGATGAGCATGGTTTATTAGAGAATTATACTCTTTTGTGCATGGTTTATCCCATTTGGCTTTATAATAATTGATGTAAATTGTAAAATCATATAATTATAATCAGGGAAGAGCCTATGTCAGTTGTCATGTGGGAGATGTCAACCTACGAAATTTCATTCCAGCTACCGTTTATTCTTTATTATTGAGTAACTCCACGGTCCAGCTACCTATTTTCTCTCTACATTATTACCTCTACTATTTTCACCATTAGAAAATGATCTCCCGATTTTGATGGCTTAATTGGATTAAAAAATTCTATATAATGATTTATAAAGATAAATAAATCCATATTGGTTAGAAAATAAGAATGAAAAGTAATTATATTTCTCAACTAGCCACTCTCCACTGAAGCTCCTCATAGGAGTGCAATGTTTTCAACATTCCATGCGTCATTACCATCTAATTCAACACGGGTCACAGATTTTTGTAAAAATATATCTTTAATTAGTGAGTGGATTGATTGTTGGCTTGATAGTGTAACATCTTATAATTAACACTATGAAAAAATTTCTTTTCTTGCACAACCATTAAAACTTTGTAAATTAGACAAATCTAGAAAGTAAATTGAGATTGGCTGAGTATAAAAGCTTTTAATACACTATTTATATATTATAATATGAGTAGATATTATTAATATTATATTATATAAATATAAATATATTTATATCTAATATTATCTATTTTTTTTTTTTGCACACTCATACCAAACTTCTTTGTCAATCCGTACAATTTTAGGACTTGGAATTGGTTTGGTCGCCCCACGTTCACCATGAAACTCAGTTAAACACAAACTCAAATACACAAACCCACTGAGAAACAAACGCTTGAAGCTGCAGCCTCTGACAAGTTGCCAAACCCATGCATCGCACCATCTGGAAAGTCAGTTATAACCTACCTCTCCTCAAAATTACAAAAACAAAACAAAACAAATTAATCGCTTAATCTTTCATCTAAACCTAATTTATTTGACCCAACGGCTGTAATTAACCTAACCTCCTCTACAAATACGTGGTGGACCATCTCCTATTCTCACTACTTTAAAGCTCTCTCTGTTATTTCCTTGCTCTTCACAAACACTCTCACTGTCTCTCTCTCTCCCTCCCTCCCTCTGCATCTAAGCTCAGCTATTATGGCTACGATCCAGTCCGTCAAGGCCAGGCAGATCTTCGACAGCCGTGGCAATCCCACAGTGGAGGTTCGTATTTTCACAATCGCACTCTCTTCGATAGTTTCTATGTCACTGATCTGATTGTTTCATTTTGCGGATTTGATTTCTGTTTGAATCGAACTCGATGCCTTTCGTCGATGACATGATATGGGGATTTAGGAGTATTGTGTTACAGGCTTTCAGCTTTAGCTGATAAGATCGATAGGTGTTTGCATGCTGTACATAGTATTATTCTGATAATATGATAAATTTGTTAATTTTTATTTTTATTTTGTGATGATCAATATTGTAAAAGATCGATTCGTGTGTGATTGAAAAAACTGGATGTGTGTTATTGCAGGTTGATATTACACTGAGTGATGGTACTTTGGCCAGAGCCGCTGTTCCAAGTGGTGCATCCACTGGTATATTTCTCTGATCTATGTTTTTCGTTCCCCTATATGCTTCAAAATTGTAGGATGACTTTCATTTAAAATGAATCGACTGGTAAAATGAGGCTTAACTGTTGATTGGTTGATGCGCATCTTGTCAAACACATTTTATCTATCATTTTTCATTGAATTGTAGGAATCTACGAGGCCCTTGAGTTGCGTGATGGAGGGTCAGACTACCTCGGAAAAGGTGTCTCGAAGGTGAGTTATAGCCTCACAACCCAGATAGCCGTCTTGTTGATCTATTTGTGATTTATTAGTTCGTTTTCTTTCTGTTTTTACTCATTTATTCAGTACTCCCCTACATGTGTAGGCTGTCAACAATGTCAACACAATCATCGGCCCTGCTTTGATTGGCAAGGTTGGTTGAATTTACTCAAATTTGATGTTTGGTATTTTTTGAATTGACTTAATAATATTCTTATATTGTTGCATAAAATTTAATGTGTTTTTACGTCATGCAGGACCCAACTCAACAGACCGCAATTGACAACTTTATTGTTCAACAGCTTGATGGAACTGTTAATGAGTGGGGTTGGTGCAAACAAAAGGTACAACAACATACTTCTTTTTGTTTCATTTGCCCTATATTCGCAAATTATTGGTTGTAACTTGTATGAGTTGAAAATCAAATTAACTGGTACATATTGTGGTTTTCAGCTTGGTGCAAATGCCATATTGGCAGTGTCTCTTGCACTCTGCAAAGCTGGGGCTAGTGTCAAGAAAATTCCTCTTTACAAGGTAATAATTTATAGATCAATTGATACCTATTGCACTTCTTTTCCTTTCTATTGTTTGCCGTTTTATGCGGTAGAAATTCATTATAGTAGGTTTGCCTTTCCAATATGGTAACAATGATTAGGCATAAAAAAGTTCCCAGACTTCTGTTACATATAGTTGCATTGCATGCTGCAGTTTGTAGGCATGAGCTAACGTTTTATCCAGTTAGGCATTGAACATTGTTCAGTGTCTTATATAGGCCTTAAAAGACTGGATGGAACCCCTTTTTTCGTTTATTTGTTGTTTCTATTTAGATGAATCTGATGTTATCGTTACCATGTCTTTTCAGCATATTGCCAATCTTGCTGGCAACAAGAACTTGGTGTTGCCCGTTCCTGCTTTCAATGTCATCAACGGAGGATCACATGCAGGAAACAAACTTGCAATGCAGGTATGCTTCTTAGAAATTTACTTGGGTGTTTTTGAAAATATGCTTCTTGATTTTGAGTATTTGATCCATTTGTGCCTGCAGGAGTTCATGATTCTTCCTGTTGGAGCTTCCTCATTCAAAGAGGCCATGAAGATGGGTGTAGAAGTATATCACCATCTAAAGGTGGGTTGCTCTTTTCTTGAGGAGGATGTTCTTATCTAAAAATAGATTCATAACTCTTCCTTATTTATAGGATAATTATGAGAGTATATATTAGCTTTCTTGGAATTGTCTTTTAGATCTATAAGCAACTTTAAATATGGCCTTAGTTAAAGTTTGTATGGGTCAACTTTTCTCTTGGGCATCTAAACATTATTCGGGACTTGGGATGATGAAACTAGTTTTTTATTTTTTGGCAATCAGATTCTTGTTCTTCTATAAGTATTAGATGGGTAGCATTCAGTGTGTTACTTGGTGTACCGAAATTTGTTTAATTTTAATGGTTTTACTAATTTTTTTATGCAGTTATCTGTTTTATGTGTTTAGACCCATATAAATTATATATTGTTTGCCCGGCATACTGCACACGATGCCATGGGGACTTGGACTTACTAGTTACCACAATACATTAATAAATAAAAGCCTGATATAATTTGGGCCTGCTAAATCATGATGTTTCTCTGCACCCCATCTTGTGAAGGATTTATGCCCTTAATATGATTCGTGTTCTTATATGATTCAGTAATGTTCTTTAATTTCTCACTGACAACTCTTTCTTTATTTTTGTTAGTCTGTTATTAAAAAGAAGTATGGCCAAGATGCAACTAATGTTGGTGATGAAGGTGGATTTGCTCCTAATATTCAGGTTAACCATAGTTTAAAGAAACCTCATCATTCAACTGAATTTGCTTTATATTTTTTTTGGTTTTTTGGCCGGGGTTCTTTCATCTGTATTCTCAGATCATCCTTCTTGTGTGAATTCAGGAGAACAAGGAAGGTCTTGAATTGCTCAAGACAGCCATTGAGAAAGCTGGATACACAGGCAAAGTAAGTTTCTTTAAATTCCAAAATTATAGAAAATAGAAATTTTGAGATATTGATAGAGTTTTGAAGGAAAATTCTTTTTGTTTTTTTTCTTTAGGTTGTCATTGGAATGGATGTTGCTGCATCTGAGTTTTATGGAACAGATAAAACCTATGACCTGAACTTCAAGGAAGAGGTAAGTTGTATGCTGATATATCTTTAATGGACGCAACTGTATTTGTTGGCTGAACTAGGCTGAAGTAGTCTGGTAGCTGGTAGAAAGTAGTGTGTTCAATACTCAGTCTCAGGATACTGATAGTTGAATGAAATCGCATAATTAGACTATGAACTTGAAATGGGATGCACCAATAAATTTGCCTTTTATTTTCAAGACAAACATTCTTATACAAATTGGAGGGATATTCTACAAAAAAATTACAATGCCCAATATTAGCATTCATATGTGTTTTGACTTAATTGTATCCTCAGAATAATGGTGAGATACCTATGCTTTATAGTATTCGTAGTCATGATATTTAGAAAGTATCATGGGTCTAAGAGGATATGAGAACAGAGTCTGACTATGTTATTAGCTGCCTAAAGTTACCTTAGTTTACCATGTCATGGCCTCTTCCAGAATGAATCTAGTTTAAGTGTATTGGAGTGCATTGCCCCATTTTGTTTATCTATTTGTTTTTATCTAACCGCTACAAATTTTTATGCTTAATTATCAACTTAATTTTCTATTTTTTTGCTCTGTACAGAAAAATGATGGAAAACAAAAGATCTCAGGAAATGCTCTTAAGGACCTCTACAAGTCATTTGTGAATGAGTACCCAATTGTGTCAATTGAAGATCCATTTGACCAAGATGACTGGGAGCACTACGCCAAGATGACTGCTGAGATTGGAGAGCAAGTACAAATTGTGGGAGATGATCTCTTAGTCACCAACCCCAAGGTCTGCATAGACTATTCATTTATTCTATTGATCACTTAAACAATGTTTTTCTTCATCTATTTTTTTCCCCCAAAGAGAAGGGAATCAATTGAAAGGTAACTGATAAAACAGAAGAACAAATATAGCATTAGGACATGCTCTTAGTTTTGTTGACATCTGTGCATTTCCTGTTCCTATTTTCAGAGGGTTGAGAAGGCAATCAAAGAGAATACTTGCAATGCTCTTCTTCTTAAGGTACAACAGGAATCTCACTCTTTAATAGGTCATTAGAGCTTGTGTTGGTGACCATTCTCAACATCAATATTTAATTACTCTTTTTGTTTTGGTACAAACGTGAATAACCCTTTTTTAATGTGTTTGTGGTACAGGTGAATCAAATTGGATCTGTAACTGAGAGCATTGAGGCTGTAAGAATGTCCAAGAAAGCTGGATGGGGTGTAATGGCCAGCCACCGCAGGTAAGGAAGTTGAAATTTGAATTGTGGCTGCATCAATTAGAATTCAGTTGTCTCTACCATTTTCAAGTGGTTTCTAGTAGCTAAAGTAGTTTGCATTTCTTGACTACAGTGGAGAGACAGAGGACACTTTCATTGCTGATCTCTCTGTGGGTTTGGCCACGGTAATTATTTGAATTCTATCCGACAACATTCATTAATAGCCTTCCCCACTTTACTCCATTTAACCCAAACTTTAATTTGATTTTCTCTTGAAATTTTGCTTTTTGATCAGGGACAAATTAAGACTGGAGCTCCCTGCAGGTCGGAGCGTCTCGCTAAGTATAATCAGGTCTGAACTAGCATCATTTTCTTTTGTGTTGTTCATATGATTCTGTAAAAATTTATCTAAATTTTTCCTTTTTGGGGAAGAAATTCTCGTAAACTTAGTTTCTTTATTTCTTATTCAATATGCTGCATGACTTTCACAGAAGTATTGGGGCTGATTATGAACATTATATATGTTTTGTATATGTAGCTCTTGAGAATCGAGGAGGAGCTCGGTTCGGAGGCAGTCTATGCTGGAGCAAAGTTCCGTGCGCCTGTTGAACCCTATTAGATTATGAAGCTGCTTCAACACTTGTGCGGGATTTGAGAAAAATGGAGTTTCACGTGTAGTGAATAAGTTTTATACTGCAGACTGGCTAAATTATATGAAACTCGCAACCTTTTCTCCAATAATTTCCAGAGAAGTCTTGTTCTGAGAGCTTGAACACAGTGTTGTACTGAGTGTTTTTTTGGTTGAGTAAGAATGTTCCGACCGTGTTTCTTATGAATTGCTTTTTGATGTTTGCTGCTACTAATTTTGGGTAATGGCATTTTGGTTTTGCTATCTGGAATCGTCTCTATAAACTTTTTCCATTTATGACGGCAGTGGTATCCAAATGTGATCTTTTAATGAACCAGGTTATGGTAAGATAATAAATTGTATGCAAATTAGTGCATTGTGGTTTTGATTTGACTAATGAGCCATTCACAATCAAAGTTGATCATCAAATCAACTCTTTTGCTTGTATAACTTCAACCATATCAAAAAAGACATTAGGAAAATGTAACAAACAGAAGCATGTTGCCTAGAACTAGGTAACTACAACACCTCAAACTGTTTGAGGCCAAACCTTATCCACTGTCAAACTCACCGTTTCAGTGTCGGCACCATAACGCAGCACAGCCAGACCCAGCGATGCCGTGCATTATGTGAAATGTGAGTCTAAGTTGTGTATGGAGATAGTTGAGTTGACTGTTGAGAGGATCAAGTTGTAAGATAAAACAATTTAAAACATACAATTCAATTGTGAGACGTTGTAAACACTGGTCAATGGTTGTATTGACTACATGTTGAAATGCCATGTTCATTAATGTTAAATTAAAATATAATAGCGCACATCCGATAATTTGATATATTCAAATATAAATTGTTGAATTTTGATTTTAGTATTGATGAGTATATATGTTGTTAAATTATAATCAAGCAAAATTATTTCTTAATATGTAAAATAGGGAAGTTTATATTCCCATTTGTGTTATTGAACTAGGCTGAGCTATTATTAATCCAGCAAGAAGTTCAATCATATTCATGGCAAGGTTGGAAAAAGGAAAAACCCTCAAAAAAATTAAAATAAATACTGGAAAAAAGAATAAGCAAAAAGACATGCAGGCTGTGGGGTTCGAACCCACGCGCACTTCAGTGCAGTAGATCTTAAGTCTACCCCCTTAACCTCTCGGGCAAACCTGCTGATGCTTAGAACCTCTCACATAATATTATATATACATTTATTTCTCCATCAACACAACATAACATTTGTTTTGTTTTGTTTTTTTTTTTTTTCAGTCGTACATTTGTTAAAACTTAAAACCCTAAGATCAAATACAGAGAGGGTCTCTTCAACATCATCATCATCCATCATTCACAGCAATGGCGGAGCACTTGGCCTCGATCTTCGGTACAGAGAAGGACCGCGTGAACTGCCCCTTCTACTTTAAGATCGGAGCTTGCAGGCATGGCGACCGATGCTCTCGCCTCCACACCAAGCCCAGCATCAGCCCCACCCTTCTCCTCTCCAACATGTACCAGAGGCCTGACATGCTCACTAACCCTGGAGTCGACCCACAGGGCCAGGCTCTCGACCCGCGAAAGATTCAAGACAACTTCGAGGTCCTCCGCCGTAGCCCCAATTCTCTTAATATTTCCTTTGCTTTGAATCAGAATTCATTTTTCTTATTTTTGTTAATTTGTTTTGGTTTTTGGGTGCAGGATTTTTATGAGGATCTGTTTGAGGAGCTGAGCAAGTACGGACAGATCGAGAGTTTGAATATCTGTGATAATTTAGCTGACCACATGGTATTTCAAATTTCTAGGGTTTCTTTCTTTAATATTTCTTTATTTATTTATTTTTTGATGCGTAATTGATTGTGTGTGTGTGTGTGTGTATGGGGATTAGGTTGGTAATGTGTACGTTCAGTTCAGAGAGGAAGAACATGCTGCAGCTGCGCTTCAGAACCTCAGTGGGAGGTTCTATGCAGGTTATTTTACCTTTTATCTTTTTGGAATGAAGCAACATAGTAGATTAATGGTCATGATGGTATGTTGATTTTATTTGTCGATGTAACTGTTAGCAGAAGTCACCTTTAGTCTGTGGACATATGGTGTGTAGATTGCTCAACATCACAGTTCCCAGTGTACTTAGTTTTGCACTACCGAAATTTCCAGCGTAGAGTTGAGTTATTGGTGAGGACGGGGTTGGTTATGATTGGTTTGAAAAGTCCCTTCTTTCCCTTTTTATTTTTTCTGACTCCTTCTTCCTTTTTTTATTCCCGTTTCTTCCAACGGTGGCCTTCAGATTTTCGTCATGTAGAGTGAAAATTAGAAAGGGCATGTTGGTCCTTGGTCAGTCCCAGCTTTGCTCTCTATTCCTGTGTTAGCTCAGTTAGGTTAGATGTGTAGTTATTTGTGATAAGATGAAAGATACTCAGTTTTCTAGTTGGCAGCTAGATTAGTATCCTCAGTTTTACACTCAAATCCCATTGCTGCAAAACTCTCTTTTTTTTTCTTTTTTTTTTCTTCCTCAGATAATTTTTGTCTTATGGTGACACTGTTATATAACCCGCAGTGATAAGAAAATGCTTGATGAATACAAGTGAACTATATTGATAATTAAAAATTAATGATAAATCTGGTTTCAGGTTTTTTGGATTTGAGATTGAGAGTTTCAAACCAGAACCAGTTTAAGCCCAAGTGGTTGATACGATCAAATTATAATACTCGAGCTATAACCACTGTAATTTGGTTTGACTTGTACTCATCTTAGATTATGATCTGATGAACTACATTTTGGTCTGGTAACTCACAGTTATTGAAGTATATATGTATACTGGCTCTACGTTTTTCTCTTTTATTTTTGGACAAAGCGTGAATAAAACACATGTATCAGTCATGCTTTTATAAAGTTCATTTGCAAGTTTTGTTTCGTTGTTGGTTTGGTAACACAAATCCAAGTGTTAAATAGATGGAATGGTTCCTATGTGTGTGCTTGTGTCTGGTTCTACTTTTATTTGGTCAATTCAAACATTACTTTAATTCATGTTAATGGCTGGGTTTCAAGGGGGTTTCCATTTGCCACAAAGTCTAAAACATTAGTACATAACAAAATTACTTTTAAAAGAGATGATTTATCCATCAAATATTAAAAAATGGACTCTAGATCTGTATAACTAGTTTCATGGATGTTTTATAAGCCTTGGAGCATTAAAGAAAACCACACATATTCAATTCCCAAGAGCAACATTTAAAACTGTTGATCATTAGAACCATTTAAAGATGAAGGCAATGAAGCTTTACTCTTTAAAATTAAACAGATTTGTAGCATTCAGCTTGGTTTAAGGACTTCCAATTGTATCTGTTTGAATTAGGAGCAATAACTAATTTCCAATCTTTTTCATTGGATGTGGCATGTGAAATGGTGGCCACTTGCTCTCCTTCTTTTGCATTATTTATTCAGCATAATGGTAGCAGTGTTAGTAGTAGCAAAATTACTGTTATCATGAAGTCAATAACATTTTGACAATACGATGAATATTAAACATACCAGGACGCCCCATCATCGTTGACTTTTCTCCGGTGACGGATTTTCGTGAAGCTACATGTAGGCAGTATGAAGAAAATGTATGCAATCGGGGTGGCTACTGCAACTTCATGCATTTGAAGAAGATTAGCAGGTGAGTGTAATTCTTTTGTCTTGTTTTAGCCACAGCGCCATTTTCATGTTGACTTGCTATTTTATGCGCCTCTTTATGTCAATTTTAGGGAGTTGAGGAGGCGATTATTTGGGAGAAACAGGCGAAGGCGTAGCCGCAGCCGAAGCAGAAGCCGTAGTCCTCAAAGGCATCATCGTGGTGGTGGTGGTTATCAGGAGCGTCCACATGGAGGTCGTGGTTTTGGTAGAAGAGATGATGAGAGAGACCATCGTTTCCCTGATAAAAGCAGGAGGCCTAGAAGCCGCAGTCCTGGACGTAGAGGAAGAAGTAGAAGCCCTGCAGGGAAAAGGAATAGGAGTCCACCAGTCAGGGAAAGTAGTGCTGAAAGAAGGGCTAAGATTGAGCAATGGAACAGGGAAAAGGAACAGGTGGATTCTGGAAATAATAAGTATGATGATAACAACAATAATGATGATGAATGGAATGGTTATGCAGAGAACAGCGATCAGTACTACGACCCTCAGCAGCAGCAGCAGCAGTAGCATGGTAGATACAAAATCAAGCTTCCTGCTTCCAAGATCAAGCCTCTGTTATATCAGGCAGCTTACCGTGTTACTCATATACTAGTTAGCTGTTGTCCAAGAAGTATGTCCAGTTTTTGATGTGATGGGTTGTGGAGGCATTAAGGTTATTTCTGAATCCTGGTGCAGGAGAACGCTGTCTGCAATGGTGAGTTCTTATTATAGAAAAGGTCCTAGTGTACGGAAAGTAAGAAACAGTAATGCTTTTACTCGAATTATGAAATATTGTCTGCGTTGTCGTATTAAAATCTTTAAAACTACATTGTTAGAATCTTTAGCGTGATTTTAATTTGCTGCTTTGCTAATTTGGGTTCTGTGATATATTATTATCTTCCGTAGTTTCTTGTATTGGAATTTTCATTGGAATTTTCTTAGGAAGTAGTATGGTTGGTTAATAGTTTTACCATGCTGACTCTTGGATTCCTGTGAAAACGGTATGTTGTTTAACTGGAATTGTAATTTTTGATTGGGAAATAAATCCTAATTAATTTTATATTTTGAAAAATTGTCTTCACACTCTTTTGGTATCCCATTTGGATCATAAAAATACCAAGTCTCGCATCCTTAAGGAGTAGCTTTATCAAATACTTATACCCACTTGGATGGAAGAATTTGAATTCTGAGACTACAAAGCGTACCCTGGTTAGAAATACTTAATGGACTGCTACAAAAAATGCAACAATAAATCATTTATTATTTGTGTTTTTCTTTTTGATTTGCATACAAAAATGCATTTGTATATGTATTGTTAACGTTTCATTAGTATTCAACTCCCCAAATATAATATCTCATGAAGTGGGCCAAAGATCAAAGTGCTTATTTCATCGCATGGGAAAAAAATATGTAGGCGCGATGTTACTTGTCTTTATACGGTCGTCAAAGTAACAGTCTTGATTTTGATGTAGCTGCTACTAGATAACCAAGTAAATTTCTGCCATGCTTGGTCTGAATTTACGTGAGCTTCTGATTCTACTCCTGGCGAGGCAAAAGCTGTCTTATTAGCCGCAAGTGAAGCTTGAAAAAGCTGGCAGTTAATAGTCATCTTCGAAAGTGAACCCTCTTCAAGTCGAATTTCCAGATTGGAGCATCATTGAGAATTTCAACTTTGCTGCAGCTTCCTTCACATCTTGGGGTTAATTAAGAAGTTACTAAAACTTGGAGAGTTCATCTTTGGTTATAGCATACTGTAAGATTAAGTTTCGTTGCCAGAAATGTTGTATTCCTACCAATTTTGCTTGGAAAAAATTCATCGGTGTATACCTTTAAGTCTTATCTCTTTTAATGATTTTGCTCCATGTGCTCTCCTCTCATCTTTGCTCACGAGACTTGTCATTAAGGGCGCGACACTTATGTCAGAAGCCTTACTGCTCAGTTCTCACACTGGACCACCAACATACATAAAACTACAAAATTATGAGAAAAAAAATGTATGGAAGCCACAACATATCAAAAATCATAGAAATAGCATCAGCAAGCCCAAAACAAGTATAAGAAAATGCCTCCGATATCAACCGCAGTGGATTCCAATCCAAGAAGATGATAACAAAATTAGTTAAGTCACCAATGATAGGCTAATCTCTCTCCCCCATTTATATTTACTAAAACTAACTTGTTCCTTCTGTACTTAATAGTCCCAAAACAACATCATGGTAGAGACTCTTCTGCCATCTTTCACTTTGAACCACTGTGCTTTGCCTTATTATGGCTTTGCAATGCACCATCTGAGTTAAACGACCTACAAGAAGAAGAATAGTACAAGATATTACATTCCGTCAGTTAACAGAAATAGAAAGAAACGAAAATAAAAAAGAAAAAGAAAAAGAAAAATTTACTTTTTGCAGGATGTGCACGTGAATGCACCGCCTGATTTTGGAGTCTGCTGCTTTGTCTGGGCGGTGGTAACTGGTTTCTTCCCAGCCTGTTTTGAAGGGTAAGGAGTTGCTGTGTGGACACTTCCCTTCCTGCTACCTGCACCGTCAATTAGCCAGTCAAACAAACATCTCCATTTAGATCGTGAAATTGGTAGTCCTAGACTACATCTTCAAGTCATTATTCAATCTAAAGGGACCATATAACATAGTCACATATTAAGTCTAAAGGGACCATATAACAGTCAATTTAAATACTACAGACGGCCAATTCCACCACAAGTCCTCAAGAGTTAATCGCCGCAGATTGCATTAGGAAATTATGAAAACTTTGTAATCCAGGTCTTCCACAGCAAACAACAAAATTTGAACACTGTAACAACAAACAACAAGATAAATGACAGTGGGATTCAAGGAACTAACCAGTCTTTTCAGGAGTAACAAACTTTGCCTTCTTGTCAACAGCAGGTGTTTTAGTAGATTCAGCAGGTCGCTTCTTGCTCACATCAACCTTGAACAACAATACGACAAGTGTATTCACTTAGCAATAATAATGGATTATGATAACAATATAGAAGGGACAAAGCATGTAACTCTCCAACATCAAAAGGTAAAGGTTTTGATAGTAGAAGTCATTACATTCTTTGGAGTTTCATCATCCTCTTCTCCACTGTCATCAGTTTCATCATCACTATCAGAATCATCATCATCATCATCATCACTTTCATCCTCATCATCACTGCTATCTTCCCCACTCTTGACCTTGGCCTGTATAACAAACCAGCCAGCAGATGTATTCAATACTTTGCTGTTCTCACCAGTAACTATCACTAAAAATTCAGTAATCAGTTCCAAATGCAAGGAGCTGACCATTCCAACATGTAGGCAGAAACTTACGGCACAAATCCCTATTGAACATTTTGAAAGGTCAAATTTCTGTTCTGTGTAGTTATTCTGGGAAATTTCTGAGCACAAGTATACACATGCTCTAGAGCCCCATACATATTGCCTAGTCCCAGAATCTATATTTCAACAAAGTAACGCCTAAATAAAGCTTTGTGTATAGATTTGCCAATGAACACCAGATAAAATACACCTAAACCACAGAGACTAAGAAACATTTCCAAATGAGTACAAAGACATCACAGAGCACAAGTCCAAATGTCATCTATAATTTGGGCAATGAATAATTATGGTTTACATGGTCAACATACGACAAAACATGCATTGTTACAAAATATACCTTTTATGGTCAAAAACTGTAGCTACAGTTACTCTAGATGTTTTAGACCCAAGGGAAAATACTTCAGTCACCCAAAGTATTCAAACGAATTTTGAAAAATAGGAATACCTGATCACCCTCAATCTCTTCATCATCAGATTCATCCTCATCACTACTAGCTTCCGTCTGCTCAGATTTAGCATCTTTCTTAACTCCCTCAATAGTCACCGTTGATTTGTTCGATAAGGCATGTTTTCCTGCATAAACATTTTAGCATAAATCAAAGAAGCAAACATTTAAAAAATTGAGATGCCAGTAATCAATAACCAATTAGCATATCTTTACCATTATCAACCACAGTAAGTGGTACATCCTCTTCAGAATCTGATTCATCATCTGTAAGCAAGCAAAAGTCAAGGGCATAAGGATTGAAATACACATAGAACCCAAATACACTTAAAATCAAACACTAGAACAGTCACTCACCAGAACCATCATGTGTGAAGAAAAAAGAGAATGCAGTCAAGGAAACAACAAATAATCCAATAATACCACGCGAATTAGTAAAGATGTAAGACACATTCAAACATGAAAAGACATTAACAAAAAGGATATTCCATTTGAGACATGGACTTATATCCGGTGAAGTAAACGCTCCCATTTTTCCAGTTGTGGGATAGCTCAAATTTCTTCTCAAATACAAGATCAAAAGATATCTGAGGGAATTTCTCAGAAGAAAGAATTCCAAGAACAAGCTTCTGATTGCCAGTTTTCACAAAGAGTGAAACAGTATCACCTCCCTTCCCTTTCTTGACCTCATCCAGACAAGCCTGCATTATATAAGTACTAATTACACCATGCTGCAATTACGATAGAAGCAGAAGTAACATAAAGCAAACAATCTGAAGCAATAAAATAATACAGCTGGCTGGTTACCTGAGAAAGATGCACGAGCATTTCACCAGGTTCAACACCAACAGACTGTCCACTTTTTACCTCAACACCTGGACATTCAGTCACATTAAGGTAACAAATTAGTAATTGTAAAATTGAAAATAACAGAAAATGTATAACAGAAAAAAATGTGTCACAACTTTGCAGAACGGAAACAAGGCATCAAAGGGTGAAAACAACAGCATTTACTACCAAACATGCAGAAGACACATAAACAAGCCTATTTTCTACAAAACAAATTCTTATGCATGTGCTTTAAGAAGATAATTAACCAGTGACCAAAGAAATGATCAAAAAGCTTGTGTACTCTTGTAAACCACATTTAATGATGATTAAAAATTTAGTTAAAGAACTCTTAGAATGCAAAAAGGGGAGGATAAAAAGCCAACAAGATTGCTGAATAACATTAATCTGAAAAATATGCAAAAAAATTTATGTGGATGTATATAACATAATTATTCACCACAGGCATATTAAATTGGTTCAAAACTTAATAAATGGATTCTAATTTTTAACCAAGCATCTTTAACTTAGAACTGCATTTCACACATTTACAAACAATTAGCATGAACGTGCATTACAAGCTCTGAAGGCACATTGAGCAGACAAAATATTACCGTAACTTGGAAATCAGAAGAAAAATTCAGTTTTAACCACTTCCACAACAAAAATTGCAATTTATATAAAGGAAAACTAAGAGAAACGCAATTCATCCCACACAAAATCCAAGTATAACATTTCAGTACCTGAAAAACAAATGAGGAATATGTTTACAGCAAACAAAATAATAATACATGTAACTCAGACTTAGATTTTTCTTTCCATTTATTTTCTCAGAAAACAAACAGATGAAAGCAAACTTATCACGTCCTAAATGAGCAATATAAACAGTAAAACACTTTTATCAAAGCATTAATAAAAACAAACCTAAACTCAAGCAGTCGAGCGCTACAAATTTCAGATAAGTGTGTTTAGTCGCTTTTCGCACTTAGAAAATCAAAAGAACAAAAAACCAAAAACTCATCTCGACCGAGTTAAACAGTTGTATTTTGGCACAGTGTATCGTGCTTCTGTGATTATATTACGCCACTGAATTTAATCAGACTAGTCCTGATATTTACCCTAGTTTTCTCGGCAACCAAACGGCTTAAAGTGTTAGAAACGAAAATGCATCATAACTCGCATGTGAGAAAACAAAGCACTAACAAAGCAATTATCGGAGGGAGGAGAGAGGAGATTACCCCAAAACTCCATTGTTGAATAGCAGAGTTCGTGTCGCGGAGCCGAGCGGTAGGGTTTTCTCCAACAGAATTTTGGCTTTTCGGTTTCTTTTTTGGTGCCAAATTTCAAGCGTGCGAATTATTTTGTTTTGAGGTCGACGGAGACGTTTTATAGTGCCACGCAGAGTGAGAGAGCGATACTTGTGCATAGAGAACCGGGTTTCGGTCATGGGTCCGGCGTTTGGGTCTCGGTGAGTCTGTGGTTTCAAGTTTGGGTTTTTGTGTCCAAATAATCCGGATCGATGTTGATATCGCAAATTGGGAATTAGGGTTATGGATTAAGTGAAATGTTTGACATTAAGTATTCATTTTAATCCAAATTGAGAATGCCGATTTTATTGTTTGGGAAAATAAGCATTCCCAACCAATATGTGAACCAAATAATAATGTTAATTTTATCATAAATAAAAAAGTTGTAATGGTCATGCAGCCACAATGAATTGGTAAAAACTACTCATCAAGTAGAGAAAGATATTTTGTCCAAATAGCTGAAAATTTGGTACCTACTCTTAAATAAAATACAATTTTGGTACTTAATATTGTGATTTGATAATTAAAGTCGAACAACCTTTTAAATTAGGGTTTGAATGCAAGCAATTGTTCAAAGTGAACCAGTTTCAATTGTCTTTTAGCATTTGGCCTGCTTTGTTTCCTTATTTTTTCATTTGTCCATATCAATTGTCAGTCTTATATTAAAATCTTTAAAATCAATAGACCATTTAAATTTAAAAGTGAATGATGGTGAAGACTCAAGAGTAAGATTTAGATAGTTATACTAATGGGGAGCAGAGTTCCTTTGAATTCAGAAGAGACCTTGTCAACCTGAAGATGTCATAACAGGGAGCAAACATTCATCGCCATGATTAAGATCAAACAGATTAGAATATTAGCAATCATAAAACAAATTAGAGTGTGATTTAGGGGTTGTACTTGTATGATTGTATCACATAGCACACAGAAGAGTATGCCTCTAATTAGCAACCAAAGAATAAAATTCTGCAAACGGCCATTTTGTAGATGATGATACATATTATATTAGCCAAGGAGACTTTAATTCCAGTAAGTCATCAGAGGCTAGAGGCCAATTCCAGCTTATTTTTTTCAATGATGGAGCTGACAGATGCATTGCTAGTAGGCAAGCCAAAAGCATTTTTTATGGTGTTTATCTCAATGTAAGAGGGGTCAGTTATCAAACCAAAGATATTGGCCACAGAGAGAATAACGAGGACCATGAATACATCATGCAAATTGGGATATAATTTGAATTTTGCAAGCAATACACAGAATATTCACCAATCATCAGTTATATATTGCAAATTGCACATTAAACAATATATTTCTATTGTTCCAAACAAACTAAAATGCGGGCTTACAAGTTGCCCAAATATCAGCCCAGATAAACAAACTACGGTCAAAATAGAATAAATTTTAGCTTAATTATAATAGTAAAATCATCGTAGCTTGTAGGATTCATTCAACACATTTTGACATAAAGAATAGAGCAGAATAAAATGAACTTCAATAATGAATATTAAACTTAAAATGAAGTACCCCAGCTGCTGATTCTTCCTAATTTTCAATTTTCTTCTTTGTTTCCTGTGTGTACTCCTCCTTCTCATTCAACCACCGGTCTGCAAACTCACAATTCTTCCAAGCCTCAAACCACGGTCCTCCACGAGTGTAGTGTATCGCCTTTGGGAAAGTTTGGGGATCATTTTCAACAACCTTGTTATGTCCCTCAAGAAAATTCCAAACAAATGGAATTGACCCAATTTCACCGTCCTCAAGCCACTGAAACCTATGAAGAAAAGCACCAGTTTGTGTATTCACAGTCTCAGGTGTCAAGGCCTGGTTCTTGGGATGCCCACAATTATACAAGACCATGGAAGACCAATTCTTCCTCGGATACACAGTTTGCACTGCTCCGTCCATTTTTGTGGTCTCCTTTGGAGTATAATCGTGTTGAACACACATTACAGCATACTTATCATCAATCAAGTCTCTCAGTTCCTTAATGTCAGCAAGGTAAAGGAAATCACAATCCACAAACATTGCCCAGCCTTCATAATTGGCCAAACGTGGAGTCAAGAACCGAGAAAAAGAGAACTCAGTGCTCTCAAATTGTCCACGTTCACGCCAATAGAGGCCACTCTTTCTCAGTTCCGATTGCTTGATTGGTGTGATCTCGACAGGGATTGAAGATCGCTTTAATATTGAGTGGCGACAGACCTCGTATGCGAGATCTTCACGTGGATCATAACCCACAAATATGTTGAAGGGCTTCTCCTTCATATATCCATTAGAATTCACTGGCTGAACCTGCTCATCACTCAAAGTCATCTTAGCTGATGATGATTGTACCTCACTCTGTTCAGAATCCAAAAAAATGCAAAGATTATTCAGACAATGAATATAGAACAAACATATAAAATAATCTTCAATTCAATCAAAATAGGATTAGAATTTTCATGACAGGGAATAAACACAACCCATGCTTACAAGAAACCTTTTTGTAGGCATCAATTAAAAGTATAGAAACATTAGTTTTATTACTCGATTTATTAGTAAACATGGAAAAATAATATTCCAATTCCCATAATGTGCCACCAAGGCTGTAATTCACAGATCTGTATCGAAATCCATCAGGTTGCATAAGCTTACTATATATATAGGTAGTACCTTTTTTTTTTTCTTTTCAGTCAAGGAAATAATGTGCTAATATAGCATAAAGAGAAGCTAAATAATACCTTGATAGAGGAAATGTTGCAAGCAAAGACCTGCTCCAGATTTTTCTTATCTAATGAGAAACAACAAGAGAACTACTGTGTGTGTGTTTATCCCTTGTTTGGTTACCAAGAAAATGAAAAAAATTTATGGATCTTACACTTCCTGTTGCAATGGGTCATTTTTTTTCTTCTTTATTTGTTTATCTAAAGACATAATAGCTGTCATGCATGGGGTCAGTGAAATGGAATTCTGGTTCTGAGTTTCAATTAGAAAAGATTCAGGATTGGAGCATTTAATTTCCTTCAGTTTCCATTAACCAGAAAGCAAAATGTGGATTCAACACAAAAATTGCAAGATTCAGAGTTTTGCATAATAAAAGTAAAATAAATCAAATGTGAATCAATGAGCATATTGAGACAGGGAAAGGCCATTTTTAGTTGCAGAGAAACTAATTCCTGAGCATTAAAAACTCGCACAAATATACACAGAGATCCAGAACGGAAAAGAAAGAGAGCAGTACCTGAAGACTGGAAATGACGCAGATCTTGTAGAAGAAGAAAGAGTCCGGCGTTGATGTGGTGCTTTGTTTGGTTTGTGAAGTTCTTTCTGGGAAAATTTATACTGGGAAAGTGAAGTATATGTTGAATTGAATTGAATTGAAGTCAAATGGAATTCAATGGCAGCTATTAGAGCTAGAGGATTGAACGAAGAAGCGATAATTGAGCGGGGAACGCAATGGGTGGACGGAGTGTGATTTGCGCACATATATAGGGACGCCAGATCCAAGCATTCTAATTAGTATATATAGAGATGTAGATATTTTATTTTTTCGGTGCGAAATCTAATTAGTTATTACTTATTAGTAATTGCCAATTGCCAATTGCCAATTGCCAAGTCATTGTCTATGTTGTCCATAGAACTCCCTCATGCGTCGGTGGGCTGGATTACCGCGTGAAAGAAAACTTTTTTTTTTTTTTAATTTGATGCTGTGTGCAAAAAAAAAACAATTTGCTAGAAGAAAGAAAGGAGCCCATGGTGTTGAATATTCCTGCTCACTACTATATATGGTATGTTAGCTCCCCACAATCTTAGTTGATTTTAGTTACCGCATGTGCACTTTCCCTATTTCCCAAATAAAACATACTCAAGATCATTAGTTTAAGGAAAACAATTGTGTAGTAATTTTAGTTAAATATTTGATAGATGTTCGGTAAATTATAATGTAAAACTGTTTTGACTGTTTATAATTATTAAAATGGTAAATGACCTCAAATAGAGAGTCACAAAAGTTTAAAAAAGCATGTTCCTAACTGTAGTGAATATTTGAATGACCTTAAATAGTGAGTTGCTACAATTTGAGCTTATTGCCGAACACCAAAACTGTTATGAGTAACCTAAAATTATCACTCACAACAGCTTTTGGATGTTTTACTACGATTCCGGGATGAATGACTAGACTACATGTGAACTTTCCCTATTGGCCAAATCAATAAAGGATTTCTTTTCTAACATTTAAGCAAACATGGTCAATGACCATTTAATCTAATGAATGACAACCAATCTTTTTTTTTCTTTAGAAATAGTCTTAAGTTCAAAATTCATAAACAAAAATTGTTAAATTTAAAAAAAAAAAAACCATTGAACAAACATGATATTTCCCTTGTGCATTCATTAGGTTTTCCTAATGAAAATCACTAGATCTAGAGTAGTACCTTAGTTTTCTTCTTCCCTTTATGTTTTCCTTTAAAATGTATTCTTATCGACCGCTCACGAGGTGTTTGATTGCATGAATGGAACATAAACTATGTGGAAATGAAATCAAGTAAGAAATGATATTGATTCTATTGTTTGGTTTTAAAAAAGAAAAATTGGGTTCAAGATCTGGGATCTAGGGATCAGGGCTTGGTGTAAGATGCTTGGAGCCTAGAGTTTGGATCAGGGGCCATGTTCTAGGTTCAAGGTTTAGGGTGCAGGGCCTAAGGTCCAATGTGAGCTGGGAGCTAGAGTTTAGGTCTTTGTGTATAGGATCAAGGGTAAAGGGCCCGTGGTGTTGGGCTAGAGGTGCAATTCCTATGTTTAAGGATCGAGTAGTGGTCTGAGATGAGTTTAATTCCTGTGTTTAATTCCTTAAACATAGGAACATATTAAGGATCGAGGCGCAATTCCTATGATTAAGGATCGAGCAATAAACATACCAAAGAGTTCAATATTGCGGTTTTCAAATCATTCCTTTTTCTATAATAATGAGAAACAAGAACATAATAAAGGCTGTATCAAAATATAAAGATGAATAAGAGTCTAAAGCCTGTCTAGAAGAGACAAACATAAATTATAGTGACCATAATAAATCATCTCATAATCGAAACAATGGTGCCCCGAGCACAAACTATGGGGAAACGCTAGCTGCAAGTATTGGTTTTGGTTCTGTTTCTGGCATTTAGTAGAAACCCCAATCATACTGTAGCATTTATTCAGGCTTTCGACATGTGATTACGGAATACTTAATTAGATCCCTCTTGAATCCTTGGATCATCAATGGCATTGCCAATGCTCCTCTTATTGTTTTTATTCCTGATCAATTCAAATCAAGAAGCACAATTATATAGCAGTGTAAGGTGAGACAGTATCTGTAGCTAAAGCAGTAAACACAGCAGTTATAGAAATCAACCACTTAAGCAAGAAATGTGCATCTTTTTTCCCATAATAGAGAAGTGTAGTATTGAAATTTTAGTGGCCAAAATGAACAGAGGACACTGAGCATATGAATAACTAAAGGGAGTGAGCACATAAAGACCTGCCAGAAAATGAACTCAATTGATCCAAACAGAAATTGATATAGTTGCAAGAGTGAAATGTCAAGTTTACCGGTGCGCAACAGTGATGTGAAGCCCTTCCATGTCAATGCTGTGCGAATTACTGCCGGCCAAAATGGGGCAACATACGGAGACCAATCTTCTGCCTTGATGTCCTGCCATGGAAGGTTCAGATTTTATTGCAGGTTGATTTAGAGCCACCAAAAAACATGGGGATCATCCCCCAAATGACTTGGCATGTTTTAAGCAATGTCAGACTTTTCAGTCCAGCCAATTTGAGCAAATAGTTACCTGAAGCGAGAGGGCCTGAAGTAATTGGACATAATCAGCAGTAGAACACCAGGCAGGAAGATAGAAAGCACTGCATATCTTGTCCAGGAGCCTTTTCTCCTCTGGCTGCAAGGATTTTTCAGAAGCACCAAGATCCCTATGGCACCATGTAACTACTATTATTGTTGCTCCTGGGGCAGCAACTCGAACCAACTCATTAACGAACTGAGTTTGAGAAGACAGGGACAGAAATTTTAGGAGCAAGGAGGAACATCATAAACAACAGATGAATAAGTTGGAACTTGGAAAGGTATATTATATGCATAGTAACACAAACCACCAGTATCATAGTCCCAACTTAAAAGGTATGAGACAAAAATTTTCCAAAAAGATAACCTTTGCTTTGTCAGGCATGTGTTCCCCACTCTCCATGGACCAGACCAGATCAAATTGCCCTTCAGGAAATGGCTGTTCCAGAGCATCTGCAACTTGAAAGGAGACCTGCTAACCTTTCAGGATGTTACATAACGCATAAAACAATAGAATTAATCATACTACACTTACTAATAAATTATGAGACCCAACTACATATCCGGATCCTGACACAGCCAACTATATGCATCATATTTATTGACTACATTGTTGATCACAGTACAAGTGAAATTCACTCAATAAGTGAACCCTAAGGGCCCGTTTGGTTTAAGTTTTGAAGGCCTAGGAATGAGAAATCAATTTCATTCCATAATTTGGTAAGTACATGAAAGGGGAAATGATTTCCCTTATTGGGGGGAAAATGAAACCCTTACTAGAACTTGGATTTTGGTTTCTCCCCTCTTGGGAAAGCATTTATTACTTTTTTTATTTACTAAATTAACCCTAAAATTTTTAAAATAAATTAAAATAAATATTGCTTATGTTTAATAAACAAGAGTATAATTGAAAAATTATATCAATTTTATTTTATTTTCCTACATAAATCAAACAAGAGAATGGAAATAAAAAGGAATTATTGATTTACTTTCTTAACATTACCAAACGAGAGAATGTAATAACATTCCCTTCCCCTTGAAAAAGGCATAGGAATTGATTTCCTAGGAAATCAATTCCGGAAACCACAATTCCGGAAACCAAACAGGCCCGAAATAAAAATGTGATTAGCAATGTGCTACAAGTAGTTCTACTGTAATTGATTTTATCCCATTCTTCAGCTGCTAGCCTATATAGATACCTTGTTGGCCAATCCTTGAGCAGCAGCAAGAGCATTGGCCCTTTGGGCTTGGACAGGACTGAGGGTGATGCCTTTGCAACTGGCACCATATTTTCTTGCCAGGTATCTGGAGCTGCCTCCTATCCCACACCCAACATCTACCACATTCTTCGGCCTTCTGACGTCGTCATCTGCAACCACAAAACCCCATTGGCCTTTCAGAAACCTCATCAAATTCATCAGTGCCTTCATCACAATCTCAAAACACAATTAATCACAAATTAACAAGGCAATGAAGACAAACCCATAAGTATAGCACTATTTAATCCGAAACTTATCACTTAATTAATCAATCAAACCACTAAAAACCAACAAACTAAAAGATAAAAGAAAGAGACCACCAACGCCCGCGAAGCTGAGAACCTCGTCGATCATGCGGGTCTGGGCAGCACGATGGTCCGGAACCGAAACCGAAACGTCGGCGTTGGGGTCGTAAAACCCGTGGTGCATATGGTCGCCCCAGATGTCCTCCCACAAGCCAGAGGACTCGTCGTACAAGTCAGCTATACCCTTCTTCAGCTCCACCACTTCCATCCCCGTCTCCGCAACTGCGCTCAATCGGAACCCTTTCTTCTCGGAGCTCGCTCGGGCTACGATTGTGCTCGCAAGACTACGACGGTGGTGGCACGTGCGAACAGTTGGTCTCGTTGACAACCCACACCACGTCGTCTGGTACAATAAGGAAGCCATGGGCGAGCTAGAATAAATATAACTCACACAGATCTGAATTGAAATTCAACAATTAATAAGAAAAACACAAACGAAGATTATCTATTTTGTGAATGTTGCAGGCAGAGACCAGCTCCAGATTTTGCTTTTCTTAAGCTTAATCCTCTGTTCTCTGCTCTGGTTATTGCTTTAAGCACTCCGAGTTGTTTAGCTTATATTTGCTAATACCTTTTGGACGAAGCAGCTCCACTGCGAGAGCCACAGAGACGGTGTTTTAGTATAATGTTTCTATATGCGATTGAAAACGATTGCAGAGGAGTCGGAGTAAGAGCGACAGTGAGTGACAGAGCGAGAGAGGCGATGATGTTTTGGAAAGTGGCTATTGAAAAAGGGGGCAAATCATCTGTACCAAAACTCGTGTCTTCTCCATGTCACCCACTTTATTTTTGACACATGTCCTCTCTGTCACCCGCTTATATTTTTAACTTATATTTTCCATTTTAACAAAGATTAATAAAAATTAAGTGAAATTATTAGTATTTAATCTATGTTAAAAGGAAAAATATGTATCAAAAATATAAGTAAGTGACAAAATTAAATATGAGTTTTGAGGACAAATAATTTGATCCCATTGAGAAACTCACTGTAATTTCTAAATTTCTATAAGAGCTCACAAAATTTATTGAGTTGGTGAGTTGTTACGTTTTTTTTTTCTTTTCTTTTAACTAGTCTCTTGCCAATTGATCTTTTTTAATAAAAAAATTATTTTTTTGCAAAAATGGTGGTGAGGTAAATGAGTTACTAAAAATAAGGAGATGTGTGATTTTTATTGTATTTTATTTTTTAATTCTATTTTACTAGTTTACCCTCAAAATTAAGTTATTTGATTTTAATCTTTTTGTTAACAAAGGATAATATTGGGGTTTTAAATATTTAACCTTACTTCTCTTTCTGGCTTTATATATCTTTAATCTGTAATCTTTAATATTATAATGCTAGGAGAATAATTTAGTGTTTTAGGCTTCACCAAATTTTGAATTGTCATAAATATCCTTTATTCAACTTAATAAATCAAAATATAATTGCAAAATGTAAAAATTAAAAACATTCCACTCCCTTAAAAGGTGGAGAGAATGGTGATAATTAATTAATAATAAAAATATGAAAAATACAAAATATAAATTTTAATTGACATGTGCGGAGCACGTACCAAGAGTTTAGTATAGATAATTCCATTAAAATCACCCCATATGTGCAATGTGCAAATGTGAGTGAAGTCAGAAAAATAACTACGAATGTCATTATGTAAAAGTGAGGTATGGTTAAGCTCAAAAGTTATACATTTTGTTGAGGATCATATTACATTTGCATATGCAATGAGATTCGAGGCGCCATTTGGTACCGCTTATATAAAAAGCACTTTTTTGTCTAAAATAGTAATTAAAAAAAAAACCTAAACAAAAAAAAAACGAAAGGATTCATAACATACCTCCCTCCTCTCTTCGACCATCTACTCCATCTCTCTCCGAGCCCAAAAATACCTAAATAACACACCTAATGTAACCCTTCCCCTCAATCTCAAAAAAAATTGGAAGCAATTCCTCCTTTGCTCTTTTGGGTTTTGGGTTAGGCGTGGAAATGGAAGGTTAAGTTTAATTAATTAAGTGTTTTATAATTCTTTGTTTTGTTCTTGCATGAAAATATTTTTTTGTTGAAGTTGACACAATTTTGATGGAATGAATCAACTTGGCAGATTTTAATAAAATTCTAGACTAACATAGGACAAAAATTAATTAGTAGGCTAATATGGAAAAACTATCATAAGAAATGGACCAATGAAATGATGCATTTTGCTCTACAAAATAATTTTTCTGTTTTCTTGGCTAACTTGACTCAAATTTGACATTCTCAACTCTAATCACGACATATTTAACTTTTTTTTTTATTACAAGAAAGAGGGAGTATTTAAATTTAGGTATGTAGAGAATGAATTTTTGTCTTCAATCAACTAAACCAACCTCATACGACATGTTTAACTCTTTGGTAATTAAGTTATTTTGTAACTCTTTAAAATTGTTAATTTTCAAAATATTGGTCAGATTTTAAGTACTTCATACATATTCTTGGCCAAAAAAAAAAAAAAAGTACTTCATATATATTAGTGATTTTATGGATAGTCTCTTTTTATTTTTTATTTATGGACTAAAGGTGAAGATAAAGATAAAAAAAACATTTTAATTTAGAAAAGCCAAAGGACTGCGGCGGGGATCCACTGCAGATTTAAAAAATCGGCAATAACAAGGGATCCACTGCAGATTAGAGCTCAGTAGCTCTCATCTCTTCGAAGATGGATCTGGGTTATCTTCTTCACCTCCTAATTCCCTCATGGGTCTCTGTAAGTTCCCCTCACCACTTCTTCGTCTTCTTTTTCTTTTCTTTTTAATTTTTTTTATTCCAGTTATGTGTATTAATAAGTCAATTACTTCATTTGTATCCAGGTTGCTATTCTAGCATTGTTCTCTACTTACTTGGCCATTGCTGGATCCATATTGCCCGGAAAAGTTGTTCCCGGAGTCATCTTACCAGATGGATCTCGTCTCCATTATCGCTGCAATGGTAAGTTTTTAAATGCATTCATACATTCCCACATTCTGTTTAGTTGTTATATGCTTGAGTAGCTGAGCTTTAAAAAGCTTGATTTATTTTTAGCTGAACCCAATTTTTCTTTTCCTGATTTGTAAGGTCTGCCATCACTTTTGTTGCTGGTTGGGCTTCTAGGAGTTGCTGCTAAGATGGATTTCGTATCACTTACTGTATGTGGTCACTACTTCAGTGTGTTTCTTGGATCATTAATTTTCATGTATTGACTAAATTTTGGTTGATGGTCTAGAAATTTGTTGTTATTGAAAGGCTTACTTATTGGTTTTGTGACTTTCGTCTACTTTCAACCACCTTCCAATTTTCATTTACATTTTTGTGGGATTACTTGCAATTGAACATGATCCATAGCCACATATTGGCCAAAACTTGAATAATATCAATAGTCATAAAGGCAAATCACTTTAGTAACTCAAAATGGGATCGATGGTTTTACTGCCGAATAAAGTGAAAAAATTCTTTTCATACTCAGTTCTTGGCACCAATTTGAAAAATCTGTCAAACCTAAAATGCCTTCTGGAAATTGAACACTGTTCCATATGGAATTATGCAAAGCCCATTCATCACTCAAATCTCCTTCTTCTTTTGTGCCCTGAGAGGGATTATTTATTTTCCTGAATATGGTTCCAGCTCCACACGACAGACCAAATTGATACACCATAATATGTGGTTTAGCTGCTCTTCACGGTTACATCTCTCTCTCTCTCTCTCTACACACACACACACTAAAGTTGTATAAACTAATGGCAATTATAGTAAAACATATTTTCCCATCTGCTTATTTTGCCTGTATACAGCAGAAACTGGAAGTGTGTATTAACATCATAACAATTTTTGCAGGCAATATCAGACAGAGGACTTGAGCTATTATCAACAACTTTCTTGTTTAGTGCTCTGGTAAGTTAGGAAGCTATTGATATATAGTTGTCCATTTTCCAGTGGTAGCATTTGAAACATATAGTGGCATAATAGTTGGTGAAGTGCATGCACAAATCTAATGCTGGCATCCTTGTTCAAGATGAAGCTTCTTCTTTACAACTCAGAGTCACAATTGTGTAAATCAAAAGTTGAGCTTCTCAATATTGTTGGTATGGCTCTCATGTGGAAGAGCCTACATATGGGTACCTCCACAGACTCATATGTTCAATCATTAATATAAAATTGACTTGAATTGGGAAAATCATTCAATCATTCTGGCATGCAAAGATATATGGATACAAATTATCAGTAGGAATGGGTGCTTCATTTACTTCTGGAGAGACCCTATATAGTAAAGAAGAAACTCGCTTGTCTACATTGACTTGTATTTAATCCCATGAGACCATATCTTCCATTTTGGTGGTTGAGTATTGAATCATTATAATTAAGTTGTTTTCTTTTATTAAATGCTTATGCTAATTGATATTTAGTTGTTTCTGTTTATTGCTTATTATATTAGGTCACACTGGTACTTTATGCTACTGGGTGCAAGTCGAGAAACCGGGGTTCCTCCCTAAAGCCTCATGTGACAGGGAATCTTCTACATGACTGGTAGTTTTAACAACTTTCTAACTTATTCCAAGTGATCTCCATTGGGTGGAATGGTTTATACTAATGCAAAAGTAGATTTGTTGAATCTTCTTTCAACCAGTGAAAAGCATCACTACATCATTATTATTATTATTATTTTAAGATAACAAACAGAAATTAAATTATCTCGTGAACCAACCTCCTGTCTTGCTGGACAAAGAACTGATCATTGATTTCTGTCTTCAACACTACTTGACATGCAATGCTTGACTACTTCTATCTCTTAGTGTCTTAAATCTGAAGGGTTCAGTTTCTGTATTTGCTTCAATCCCTTGGTGAATGCATCTTTCAGTTATATTGATATGAACACTCTTACTTTGTTTGATAGGTGGTTTGGAATACAGCTCAATCCTCATTTTATGGGCATCGACCTCAAGTATGTAATGCAGTCTTCAATCTTCATGGTGTGCTTTCCATATAGCCAGTGTTATATACACCCATAAAATCAGTACTATATTTGTCATAACAATCACTTTATGCAATATCTTAGTATTTAAATTTTTTTTTTCCTCACCTTAAATTGTTCCCCTTCCCTTCCATAGTGCAGTCTGGGGTTTGACTCATTTTCTTTTCTCTTTTGCTTTCCTTTTATCTTTTCCGCTACTGTTGCGTCAAAATTCGTTCTTCATAACATTCGTGATTGATCTGATTGCTATAACATTTTAGACCTAATGAAATAAATTAGATGGAATTGTTCAGTCTAATATTTATGATGCATATGAAGCTTATAAAGACAATGATATTTGCTTCTGTAGGTTTTTCTTTGTTAGAGCTGGAATGATGGGCTGGCTATTTATCAACCTTTCAGTTCTTGCAAGAAGTATCCAGGAAGGCACCTTGAGTCGATCAATGATCCTCTTCCAGTTATTCTGTGCGGTAATATGGGATATATGTGTATTGTATTTGTGTGTCTATATATGTGTTAATGTGACAGTCGTGTGTGTTTATATATGTGTTAAATTGTTATGGCGTGCACCATCGCCCATATCATGTCTCCCACTAGAGCATATCTCTCTCTCTCTCTCTCTATATATATATATATATGTGTGTGTGTATTTCCTTTAGTTTATTTGTTATAAGTGATTGCTGAAAATTCTGCCCTCTTCTTTGTTCCAGTTATACATCCTGGACTACTTTATTCATGAGGAGTACATGACCTCCACGTAAGTGAATGGGTGTCTAGTTGAGTCTTTTAGTTTAGTTTTCTCCTGTGTCACAGTTTGCTTTTAAATTTTTCAAAAAGCACCTCCTCTAAGTTATTCTAAAATGCTCATCCCCGCATACAGAATCTGCCACACATTTGTGCAATACATAGGACACAGAATTCTGATTGTATCTTATTCATTTCTGATTACTTTAGCCATTTATTTTGTCTTTGTTTATGTACTTCTAGTTTTATATTCTGTCTTGTATGGTGAGAAAAGAATCAAACTAACTTGGTCTGTTATATCTCTTGCTGCATTCTCTTTCATTATCTTTGTGATGATTGGGTGACATGTCAGTTTGGGTTATTTATATATGTTCTGTTTGCATATCCAATCTTTTCTTTTACATCATTGTCTTTTACAGATGGGACATAATTGCAGAGAGACTGGGCTTTATGCTGGTATTTGGAGATCTAGTGTGGATTCCTTTCACTTTCAGCATCCAGGCATGTAACCCTGAATTAAACTGGTTTTTCTTTCCTACTCCCCTCCCAGACACGTGCCTGTGCACACTATATACTGTTTTTGTGTGCTTCCATATGCTTGTTTGAGAATATAGATTGACCATTGCCAGAGAACTGTAAAAAATAAAGCATATTTGTTATGCATTCTGTCAACCAGAAGAATGATTTAGAAGCAACTTTAAACCCTTAGTCATTGTATCTTTCATTGTTATAATTATCTGCATTGTCATTTCATTTGTTATAGGGCTGGTGGCTTCTGAGTAACAAGGTGGAGTTAAGAACAGCTACTATCATAGCAAATTGCTTGACTTTTCTGATTGGGTAATTTTCTGTCAACATATAGTTGGAATTCAAAGCCTTACAACCTAATTTATTTTAGTTCATTTTCCATTATTGAACTTTTAAAATCCATACTGGATAGGTATGTAGTATTTAGAGGAGCCAACAAGCAAAAGCATGTTTTTAAAAAATATCCCAAAGCGCTTATATGGGGTAAGCCTCCAAAGGTCATTGGGGGAAAGTTGCTTGCTTCTGGTTATTGGTAAGCTTTCCATCTGATCACATTCTCATCATCCTGTTCTTTCTTCTCTCATCATTATTGTCATCAATTCTACGGATAAAAAGTTAATGAAAATAAACAATAAGGTAATTGGAAGTACATCTTTGAATATGTTATTTGGTATTTTATTGATAAGTTCTTGTAAGAAATAAAATATTTGAACAATATGAATTTAGTTGCAGAATTCTTTTGAGGAAAATAAAAATAGAATACAGTTCCAGAATTATCAACTGATCAAGTTAAATGACTTGATCTATCAATAAGAATTATTGGTTATTGAATCAATCAACCAGCAATATTTCAAATCTGAGGTGAATGAAGTAACCCATTTGATTGGGCTCTAATACGATTTCGTAGGAGGAACAGCTGCCTAGACTGCCTGATGATTGAATCTTAACTGGTCAAGTAATTTGGAAAATGAATTGGATGATGTATATGATTTGTTATTCATTCTCTATCAGCTCATATCTGTTTAACAAGTATCAGAAATAATGAATCACTGCTAATCCCCTATGTAAAATTATTACCCATTTTTGTGTTGTGGGAATTGGCGCTTGGCAGAAGGTGCATGAATTGTATCTTTCATGACACTGAGTGTCATCCCATCTGCTCAATGCTTACATTAATAACCTCACAAGAAAAATATACATATAAAAAGTAAATGATGCTTCATCACAGACATTTTCTCACATTCTGGTTATTTTGGCGAAGGGGAATCGCAAGGCACTGTAATTACCTTGGCGACTTGTTACTTGCACTGTCTTTTAGTTTACCTTGTGGGATAAGGTAGTTTTCCTATTCCTCTACAATTGTTCATTTAACTTTTTTGGAAAAAAAAATCGCCATTTTAATAGTCACTCATTTTGCAGTTCCCCAGTTCCATACTTCTATCCAATTTATCTTCTTATTCTGCTCGTTTGGAGAGAAAGAAGAGATGAAGCTCGCTGTGCAGAGAAGTATAAAGAGATCTGGGCAGAATACGTCAAGCATGTTCCGTGGAGAATATTACCTTATGTTTATTAATAACCAGACTGTGCACTTGTTAAGCATATGATCTAGTGTAGCTCCAGTAGAGCTCATGCATTACTGTTTGTACTATAGATGTACTTCATTCATTACTGTTGAGTTATTCAGGAAGATAAAGTGGTGCATCTTTTTGACAAAATGCCTGCACTTTCAAATATGTTTGGCTGTTAGTATATATTGCTCATGTTCCTTGCTCATAAAGGTTGGATCAAGCTGAGCATTTGTCTTGGGTGCTTGCTCGTTAAGATCCCTACGTCTTTCCTCCTTACCAGGAAATGGATATGTGAGCCCGGCTAGCATCGCAGCACTACTCACGGCGGATGTAAGAATATTTGAATTTGCCTAGTAAGTGTGGTTTATGAAATTGCGTGTGTTTAGGGTTCACCTTAAGATCTTGTACCCCGTGAGAGAATGACTATGAGGAATTTCCTTGTTACCCATAAAACAAAACATTGTAGCATTAATACAGAAAAGTTTGTTTTGGTTAAATAGCTTTTCTTGTTGGATCTGAGTCATTTGGCCCAAATGTTGGAAATTTTACACCAATTATGGGTGGTCAAGTGATTGTGAATGTGGGTTCGGCCCATGGTGAAATGGTGATGACAGATGAGCTAGTTTTAAAGCCTATATACATCAAGTGGTGCTTGGTTGTTGCGTTTGGGGGACAGTGACGTCTGATAGGTGTGCAATGCACCCTCACTGATCTTCTTGATCCACTATATAGTTAATGATAAATGCATTATTAAAGAACTCAACTAGCCTGAAACCCAAGTAAACTTCTCATGGCATCTTGCAATTATTGTAGGTTGCCTGGTAGTTGAGAAAGCATTTTTTTTCATTACTTTGTGTTGTTTTGCGCATCAGTCAATTGCACAGAGCCATAGACAAAATGAGTAAAGACAGGCGGTGGGTGGGGTGGCCCTTTTGTCATCCCTTTGTCTCTCTCATCTCTTTTCTCTATGCCTTTTATTATGCCTTCTGGTCTCTGGTCCTTATCAATCTGCGTGAAAAAGAGAAAACATTATGCAGTGAGGGGTGTTTATAACAATGCCCCCAAACTGCCGTATGTGTCTAATTGTCACACTCATTTTTTTTCTCACTACATATTCATTTCCCATCTCAATTTTTTTTCTTATTGATTATTTTAATTTATCAAAACATACTCTTAAAATATTTAAAATACCCTAATTTACACGCACAACCAAAAAAAAAACAAAACAAAACAAAACAAAACCTAGTCAACCCAAACCCACCCTCGACGCCAACTTCAACCACTGTTGCCCGTCCTACCTTGCTATTTCTCTTTTCTCTCTCCCCTTCTTTCTCTTCTCACAGCCACTCTCTCCAATCAAATCTAGGGACCGACGAGCTTGCTGGCCTCCATATCGATGTCGGTTAGGGTTGGGTTAGGGGGTGTGGTCGGGGAGGGGATGGGATGGGCGAGGCAGAGTAGGGCTGAGGCTAGGTTGGGGGAAGAGTCTACCCACCCTTTTTCTCAGCAAGAAAGAAGAGGAAGAAAGAGAAGGAAAAAAAGAAAACGAAAACAGAGGTAGAGAGGAAATGAACGAGAAAGAAAGGCCAGCGATAGTGGCGACACCAATGAAGCTGGTGATGGGTGATTTTGTTATTATGTGATTTTGTGAGAATATTATGGTCATTTGAGTTAGGGTTAGAATTGTAATTTTCATAAACATAAAATTAGAGTTTAGTCCTTAAATTTCTTATTTGGACAAAAACTATATGGCTTTGTTTTTTCTAAATAAAACCCTTTGACCATTGTTTTGTCAAAGAAATATTTTACCATTTTTTTAATTTTTTGAGGGTATAGGATACAAGTTTACCTTATACCTTTCTAATGTATATAATAATGAGATTTGTGAAGACTACATGTTAGATTTTAACTTGAAAATGGCCGCCAAGCGCTCGATGTCGAGTACTACTGAATACTAGAAAATAACCGCCGAGCGCTGGACACTGAGGACTGCCCAACTTGAAAATGGCTATCAAGCACTCAGCGCCTGGTATGTGTAAAAAAAAGAAAAACTTATGGACCAATATTATGTAACATGAAATATTTACAATATAATTGAATTTAATTAAAATTTTAAAATCCATAAAACTTTAATTAGTAAATTATAAAATTAAATAACCTAAATAGAAGTCTCCCTTTAATAAATAAGGGAAAGGAATGTCTAGTGAAAGAAAAATAGGTGTGTAAATAGCAACACTTTTATCCCTCAAATATTATTTTGTTCCATCATTTTTCCGACTTCCATACAAGAGTAGAGAGGTATTTTTCCGACTTCCAAAAATTTGTCATTTTTATATCACGTCAGGCGTCAGCATGAAAATGAAAGAGTTAACGAATTAGGGCAAAGTGAGACATGAAAAAGTTTGAAAAACTAGCCAGAGGTGATAGTTTTGGGCACTGCTGTAAAAAACCCTAAAAATTATGACACAGAGAGAGAGAGACCAGCAACAATCGATGGCCTTTCAATGAAGAAGTGGTCCCCTTAAATAGAAAGATGGCAAAGGGGGATGGTTGTAAACTTGTAAAGCTAATTCGATGGCTGTACTATTCTTGGGTCCTACTCGAGTAATGAGATAGAGTTGTTTATTGGAAATCATAAATAGAAACTAGAATGGTGCTAGCCTTCTTTACTCACCTTTCAGTGGAAGAAGAAAAATTCTTTACCTTTTTAAATAAAAAATTTTCAGCCACAAATTTTTTTACTGTTTGTTGGATTCTTGGGCATTGAAAAAAGGCCATGCATGGTGGTTGTCGTGCACTATGCTAAAGTGTGAGGTGGGTGATGCACATGGAGGTGCACCAATTAAAAGAAGTTAGGAAATTATATGGAATTTCACTATTTCAGACCATGACTAGGGAGGCAACACATGCTGCGAGGTCGCTTGCAAAGTTATTGGTTATACTGATGTATATGCTTAGCAATTTCTTTTTGAAAAAATGATGTATATGTTTAGTCATCTATATATAATAAAATACTATTGGCACTCCAAAAAGGTCATTTTGTATTCCAACATGTACATATTTTCTCTTATTTTTAAAAAAATTGGAGTGCAGAATGACTTTTTTGCAGTGCCAAGAACATCACTCTATATATATATATAGTCTGCTTCAAGCGTGGACATGCACATGTTCGCATCTTTTCGCCAGGCGCCAGATATCTTTAACCGAGTGCTCAATACTGGTTCAATGGAGTTTATGTTATAAGAGCTTAAAATCTTGGAACTAAATCATAACATAACGCCTCAAAACTACCAAGCTCATTCTATACATACCCTAGAAGGGGATGACGTGAAAAAATAGAGGTTTACCTTCAAAACTCGGTGGAGAAAGTAGTGCCAAGTAGCTACCAAGCAATCGGCGACACGTCACGTTCGCAGCTAATCAAAATTAGGAGAATAGTTTAGTGTTACAGGTTTCACCAAAATATTATTGTCTAAAATATCATTTATTTAGCAAAACAATCATTTTAAAACAACCTAATATATAATGGTATAGTTGTAAAACACAAAGATTAAAATAAAATTTAAAAAATAAAAAACACACCCTATTAGCTTAAAACGTAATGAGAGTAATGAGAATAATAATAAGAATAAAATAAAAATAAAAATTAACACGTGCCAAGCGCGTGCTAAAAAATTAGTATTGAATAAATTGAAAAGATTATTCTTTCATCGGCCCATATTAATTATTTACTTGAGTCTTTATCATCAAGGACAAAATCAACCTTAAAAGCCAGAATGGGCTGGGCTTGGGGTGGAAAGATTGGTTGGGGCTTAGAATTTTTGGATTTTTGTTTTATTGAAAATAAGTTAGAACCAGGTGAACCATCACCTTGGTTGTAAATTGAAGTTTATCTAGTTGGCCGAAGACATATCTGGGTTCGAACTCTCCTCTTATCTTGTAATAAAAAATAAAAAAACCACCACCTCCGTCCATCTTTAGGCTTTTATTACTTCGTTGTGTTTTTCAGTTTACAATTATTATTTTTTTCCACCATTCCAATTCACAACTTTTAAGCAAGAAAAAACGATTTCACAACTTTTAAGCATGAAAAAACGATGAACTTACATGTTTTATATAAGTAAAATTTATCCGGGTCTGACGCCCTATGTAGGAAGACTAGAAAAACAATGAGCGATGTAAACATACAGACACAATACACTCACTTTTAGAAAGACGGACGTCAAAGCATCTTTCTATAAATGCTCCCAATTCAATTTTGTATTGATTTTTGGTTTTTTATTGGCAGACACAATACCACATCCAATAGTTACTAGTATATTTTATATTGGTTTTTTTTGGCAGATTAAGTGTATATATGCTTCTTTACTGACAAATATACATGTCTTATGTGACTGTTGAGCGTGCTTGTGGTATACTGGTACGCATCAATTCTATGAGTGACTCTCAAGTTGAGAGTGAGAGAGAGAGAGAGAGAGAGAGAGGGGTGAGAATGTGATGAAGCATGGGTAGGCAGGTAGGTGGGCGTACTCGTCCAAGAAAAGTCCTTCATTCACCAACTTTCCTATCTTGGGTAATTTTGTTTTCTGTCCTGTGTGGTAATTTTGTTTTTGAGTGATTTTTATTTTATTTCATAAAATGATTTAGAAGGGTGTGTACTGTGTAGTGAGAGAAATAAATGGGTATATATATATCAGTCCTCTTATGCAATTAAATTTGGGCAGTGCTGTACCAAAGATACCCATTTTATAAATGATAGGCTTCTTCTGTAGCTTGAAGAGCATTTTGTAAACATGATATTAGTTCATATAATTGTATGCACCTTTATATGCATCTCTTACTCTCTTTGTTAACTAATATAAAACAAAAAAACAATAAATGGTTTCGGTCATGAGAAAAACATTATAGAATGAACTAAAAAAAATGGTTATTGCCATGTACATTACATACATACCAGTATGCACTTGAACATTCTTGTCCATTGAAAGGTGGACCTGAAAAGAATAAGCTAAATTGAAAATCATTTGACCAATTATTTTTATTAATGTATTTTTTAACCATAACTAGATAACAAATAATTTTTTATTGATATATTTATATCAAGTAACTAACAAGTTTTCAACATAGGTGCCAATCAATTAGCAAATGCAATTGCAGTTCAAAATTTTAAATTAAATTTTAAAGTGTAGAAAATTTATAAGATTTAATTGAGCATATGTAATTTAAAATTAATATTTTTATTGAGAATATAAAACGTAAATAACTTCGTTTAAGCAAACCTAAAAATTGCATTACTCTGTCAATCAATATTGTTTTGTCTTCATAAAATGGACGTGCTGGAGTGAGAAATTTGTATATTCCGTTATAGGGACGTGGCATCATAATTCTTCCCTTCCTCTCTTTTGCTTGTGATGCCATGTCTCCTATAACGGGTCATGCAAACTTTTCTCTGCCGGACTTATAAATATCGAAAATATCAGCCACTCCTATTAAAAAAAATATATATATATATGTATATATATATAGAGAGCTTATTTTTACACTCCACTTTTCTCCACATGAACTCCTCTTTTTTCAATTTTTGTATTTTTTTGTATTTTTATTAGTTGAAGTCCCAAGTTTACCCTTATACTTTTTTTTAAAAAAAAACTTTTTCATTCCATCTTGTGCCTCTTCCTAATTTCTTCCAGATCCCAACGCAATTTACACCCAAGGTTTTCTGTTCTAAGATTAAACTTACCAAAGAACTTGGCAGCCATAAGTTCTTGACCATAAAAATACAAACCAACAAATGAGTATTATAATATGAAAATTTTCATTGGGTGGTTTAATTGAATGAGATTATGAGACTCACAATAAAGGAAGCAAGAACCCAATAAAAGAGAGAGTGAAAAAAAAATTGTTATTCACACTTATATGAGGTTCATTCAAGGTTTTCTAAAGATTTTATGAGCTCTCACATCATTTTTGGTTTAAGGATGTAAAACGATCAACTAGCAATGGGTATCCATAAGAGCTTGACCTGTTTGGAACTTAGTGAGGGATATATTGCATAAGCACTGTTATGTAATGCTCCCAAATCAACTAATAAATTTGTGCAACAAGTTTGGTGGAAATGACTGAGATAATAGGATTAAGTTAGGAGGCTATTGGATGGTGCTTGCCCTAGTAGCTGATCAATGAAGCATCGAGTGTAAATGGGTTGGGGATCTAAATGATAGAAAGATGTAGCTAGAGAACGGAAAATGAATTGTTTTGTAAAGAATACATTGTTTAGGAAAAAATGTATAAGGGTAAAATTTGAGACTTCAATTAATAAAAATATGTACAAATATATTAAAAAAAGAAGAGGAGTGTAGGTGGAAAAAAGTGGAGACACTATATATATATAGCAGGCACTAATCATTAATGCACTCTTTTAGATTTTATTGATTATCGAAATCTAAAAAATACTGTTCAAAATATTTGAACATTGTCAGGAAGGATGGCCCACAATATAGATTTTACTATTCCTACAATAAAGACATCATCATTGGAGACTTATCCAATAATAATGACAAATAGGCGATAAGACACTTCAACTAATAAAAAATAGCTGCCAGAGTGCTTGGAGAGATTGGTATTGTTCTTTTTTGCATATCTACCGAGAGCAAAACAAGGATGCAAACTCTAGCTCGAATTAGTTTGGGACAGACCAATTTTGATCACTCTTTATTACTAAGTTGACAACTTTTAAGACATTCGATAATAATTTAATGAAATATTTGTATTATTTTAGTAAATTATTATCGAATAATACAAATATACAAAAAAATTCAGTAATTGGCCACCGAAATAATACAAATATTTCGATAAATTATTATTGAATATCCTAAGAATGATCAACTCAACAATGAAGGATAGTCGGAATAATCTGAGCCATTTAATTTTCATTTGAGTTTGAGCTTTCATATCTTTCTTCCCCTTGTTAAGCCTTATGGCTAATGAGTTTTCATTTGAGTTTGTGTAGTTGTCTAAAATAAAATAAATAAAAAATAGCATATTAATTAATTTTTTTATATAAAACTTGAACCACACTATATTTATAAAATATAATAGTTTAATTCGGTTTGGTTTGACTTTTCAATTTTTATTGACCAAACCAAACTAAACCGGTTTTTAGCGGTTTGGTTCGACCAGTTTTTGCACACTGGCCCTTAAGCTATGGGTCATTGTTAGTGTATTTCCTAAGGGACTTTGAACCTCAAAGTAGAACTCAAAGTGATTCAAGTATGATAAATATTCAAACTAAACTAAGAGTATACATATGAATTTAGGAGTGGTCTAGTTGACCAAAGATAAAAACTCTTCCCTACACATTCAAATTCGAACTATTGCCCTCTCCTGTAATAAAAAATAACTAAGAGTATACCTACGAGAGTGATATATTGAGAGTTTAATTTATTATTTATCGGGTGTTTGAACTTAATTAAAACTTCTTAAACATTATAAAGATAAATACGACTAAATTAACTTGGGTAGCTCTTAATTTGAATTTAAATATTTATATATAGCTTACCAAATTACCAATTTATCGAATCTTTTGGATTTAGCTTAATTGAATTGAACTATGAATAAATGATCAAGTTCATGGGGCCTATCCAAGCTCTTGGACTCCATTTATGCCCTCTATCTACTCTCTAATTGGACATCTACATAACATAGTCTTTGTTTGTTTAGTATGGGACTCCATTTTAAAGTGCGAATAACACTTCTAAGAAAGTAATGCCCAAGTCATAGATTCCAAAGGAATACCATAATAATATACACACTGGTATTTTCTTTTGCTAAGAAAAAGCAAAAACTACAACACAAAATTAGAACAACATTGCTCAAAGCTAACGGCCAGACATTCAAAGACAGTGTGAACCAAAAGTTTAAAAGAATGGGATGTAGCTGGCAATGACCGAGAAGCGCAAAACCATCAATAATGTAGACTTTACGTCCCACGAAATGTGATACTTTGTAAAAAGAAGACAAGTGACGAATACTAGCCACGCACACTAGCATCAGGCGTGATAATCAAGTCATATTTTGTTGTATTATAATTTGTGTGAAAGACTAGTTAATTCAAATTTGACCAGTAAAAATAGTGTAATCTCCTAAACTCCAACCTACAAATTAAGAAGTCACATACGATAACTATGCTGCCATTGTGTCCAAATGCATTCCGACCTCTACTACATCACCTTTTTAAAAAGAGCGAACGTAATCCCAAACTTAGAGGCCAATTTCACCTTGAAATATACATTTTCATAGAAAATGACCTCTCCAGTCTCCACACTACTTGTTTCTAAAAATTTAATCTAATACTTAATCCAGAGTTAAGAGTAACTGCAATGTGAGATTAAGGAGTAAGCATAGGGTTTTGTAAAATACGAGAGACAACTTATAGATAAAAAGAAAAAATATGGCAGCCAAGGGTGAAGAGACCTAATCATCCAAAGAAAAAGACCAATCCAAATTGTTAAACTCTCGTTTGTTTTTTTGTTTATACTCCCACTAAATTATTGTAGATCATAGGATGACACACGACATCTTAAAATAAAAAGCATAACTAGATTGAGATTAGATAGATTAGAATAGAATTCTAATATTTTATTGTTTGGATCCATCAACATAGAATTTTGTAATTCAAAAACTTTAGAATTTGAAAAGTATAACTTTCACGTAAATTGGTATTATTTTCACAATTTCAATGTCTACCGAAGAAAAATTAGTCCTAACCACCCACCACCACCCCAATTGTCGCTGCCACCATTTCTCCCACGCGCACCACTCGTGAGCCATCACCTCTACCACCATCATCAACTCACCATAAATATCATTTTTGTTGCTACGTACTATCATCACCATCACTCATTCATAATCGATGCATTAAAAAATAAAACTATAAATATTATTTTTAAATTCTATTATATTGAATACATTAGCCAAACAAAAAAGTTTACAAATTCTAAAATTTAAAATCACATCATTTTAGAATTCTTTCATTCAAATGCATAGTCAAATTATCTCAAATTTACATGCAAATTATTTTCAAATATTATATTTATATTTAAAAGAGCAAATACAAATAATTTTATTTATTTATTTGAAAAGACTTACCTTGCTTCCCTAGTAGGCCGAAATCAAGCTCTAATTTCAATTTTTAAACACAATCTCTTTTTCTTTATTCTTTTTCTATCCACTCTGTAATCAAATACTAAGATTGAAATATGATATCAGCCTTATAAAAAAGCAAAGCAGGAATACAAATCCTATTTGAAAACATCATAAAGTTAAAGACGAATGTTTTAACAATTATTATAACCGTTATGTCTTAAGGAATAATATGAGATTTTTATATATTTTCAGAGAGTAAATCAAATAATAAGTCATTATTTATTTGAAAACGTTATAAAGTTAAAGACAAATGTTCTAACAATCATTGTAACTGTCATGTATGACAGTTACAATGATTCTCGTGCGCCACTGCGACACCAATATGATAAAAAATTTGTAACCAAAGTATATATTTGGCCAAAACCAAAGACATATATTTATCTTTAATCCAGTAGCATTCAAGCCCAAACCCCCTAGTATAAAGCAAGGAATCTTCCAATTAAGTAGCAGATATTTTCTTTGGGTAGGGGTGTCTGCGTAATTTCCAAGCACATCTTTATTTTGTTTGTTTCGTAAAACCTAAAAAAGTAGAAAAGCCACCAATGCATGACACTTCTTTTTCCTTGGCCTAGACTGCATGACACTTCTCATGCCTAGCAATAAAAAAAGAAAGAAAAAACAAACAGATGGCAGTAGTTGCTTGTAGCCTGAAGCTTCAAATTTTATTTGATTTTAAGTTAAAATTATCTGTACCGATTATTAATATCCTTAATCGTGAACAAGTGGACAGCACCAGAAGTGAATGTTGTATACCCACCGAAAATTAATAAACTAAATAGAACATAAATGCCAAAGGAAAAGACCAGAGCGGTGTAGTGAGAAATATTGATGTAACCAATGAGGGTAGAGCAGAAAAAGCACTGACTTGGCAGGCAGGGCCTATGACACGCGTCACCAAATGAACCGTGCAGCACAAACAGCAAGTTGAAGCCGTGGGTGAGTATATCAAGCTTTTGCAACAGAAGAGTCAGATAGAAACGCGAAAAGAGGAAGATAGAGATTCCCTATGGGCTCGAGAGTCACGAGCGGTGACCGACAGATCAGTACGAAGGCAAGGGTAGACTAATAGGAACCAACGGTTACACCACGTCTCCTGCATGAGATCCATGTGTTGCTGCTGCGGCTCAACTTGCAAATTGCAAGTGCAAAGTGCAAACCACCAAAATTAGATTCTTCGTTTCATTACCTCGTCAATATCATAATTTCCGGTTCGATCCTTCTTGGGGACTTTGGATCTTAGCTACCAAACTCTATCCTCTTGTCCCTAAAAACAATAAAGAAATTAATATTTTTTAGATTAAATCATTAAATAAAAAGTTCATCCAATTCATCATTTAAATTTTAAATCCAAAATCATGCATTTAAACTAATCAGTTAGAGTAATAGACGAATACACTATTCCTGTGATGTAGTGTAGTGATACAATGTCAAATACATGCACGTATATATGTCGATACATGTTATAATATCATACGATAATATCAAGAAGAGGGCATTTTGTTCGAGGACTCCAATAAAATGCTATGACAATTAATATAGTTGAAAGAAAGGACTTTGGATACATGTGTGTAAAAGCACCGGCACTGATACAAGTGGTAATGTCGAAAAAGATAGCGCCGTCCTAAAATGTTACTTGTAACAAATTTTTGAATAAAAGACTCATGAAAAAGTAAATTGAATCTTTATAAAAAGTCGAGCTTCGAATCATCATAAAAGTTAGAATAAAAACAATAAGTTGATGGATTCTCGTTTAGCATAAACTTGTTGAAAATCATGGTCGATTTATGTGGGACCTATGTAAAATTCACCTATTCCAAAATTATTAAGGATAAACAAATTGAATGTTAGGTGGTAAATACTCATATAAAATTCATCTATTCTAAAATTATTAATAATACTGAATTAGATTATTAAACCGTAAAGCATAAATTTATATTAAACATGTAGATTATATTGTAACTAATCGTGCACCATTGTACTGCTTCAGGGACCACATAATAACCGATGGCTCCGTTTCATCCTGGAACTTGACAAGGACTAGCTACAAATATTAATTAAAAATCCAAACCTCGTAGTCATTGCTCAACCTTAACAACAAACCACGTTGTATGAACCTCTTTCTTGATCTTTGATACGCTCGTTCACGTATATTAAGGCATGTTTACTAATCAGTAATGAGAATGGCAACAATGGAAATTATTCTCATTCATATGTTTACTTGCATTTGGGAATGATTCCCATTACCATTCCTGTGTTTACTTGCATTTGAAAATAATTTTTATTATCATTCTCATGTTTACTAAACTTAGGAAAGGAAAAAAAAATTATGGAGCCTACCAAAATCAAGAGTGGCATTCCTGATTTTGGGTGATTGCCACTCCTTAGAGGGGGTTCAGATTAGGGGAGGGGAAAAGGGAAAAAAATTTTTTTTGTCAAAAATACCCCACATTTTTAATGAAAATTCAAAACTACCCTTATATACAAATATAATTAAAGTAAAATTTTAAATTTGCAACTAAATTATACATATTAAGTTCACTTCGATTTTTGTTCACTCTCATTCATGTTCACTCTCATTCCTGCTCACTCTCATTCATGCTCACTCCCATTCATGTTCACTCCTATTTTAAAATTTTAAATTTGCAACTAAATTATACATATTTAGTTCACTTTGATTCTTGTTCACTCTCATTCATGTTCACTCCCATTCCTGCTCACTCTCATTCATGCTCTCTCCCATTCATGTTCACTCCTATTCTTGCTCACTCCCATTCACGTTTAGTAAACATGCCCTTAGTCCTAACTCATCGCTTCAAACACTAGTCGTTGGGCAAAATTGCTTTTACAATTTTTTCCCCGTGCATATATCATCAGAGAGGAGGGTGGGGTCGTGCCAACAAATCAGGCCACCAACGAGTAGGCTAACAGTGAGAGAAGGCCCCTTGAGGTGGATTAGGTTTGAATGGATTGGTTGTGAGATCTGGGATGGGTTGGGGTGGGTTGGACACTTATTAATAAGTGTTCTAAATTAATACACTTCTAAATATGTGTTCTGAGTTATGATTTACACCAAAATGTGTCTTAAATGAATAAAATTTTAATATATTAATGAAGAATCATTTTATATCAACTCAAATTCTTCTTTACATTGATAGTGTTTTTTGAAAGCACTTAATTGGTAGTTTTTGTGCTAATTCATTAAGACACAAATTTATATTTGATTATCATAAGTTAAAAAAAAATAAGTTTATTATGATCAACATATCATATAAAAGTGATTTTAAGACACAAATTTATATTTGATTATCATAAGTTTAAAAAAAATAAGTTTATTATGATCAACATATCATATAAAAGTGATTGACGATCACTTTTTCGTTAAGAAATCACATTTAAATTGTTAACAAATATTGCACAATTTAGTGGACTTATTGACACATGTAATTGACACGGCATGAGTCACCTCCTAAGTTACTTTCACCTTTTTAGACTATAGTTGTTTTGTTATAAAATAATTTGATGTACTAAATTATTATTAAATAATGCACTTTTTGATAGTTTTATTAAGGGGGTTTTTTTTTTTTTTTTAAGAATGATCAATTTGAGAATACATCAAATCTATCCAAATTTATTTTAGGCTAAAGTTCACTTTTTGGTAATTGTACTTTAGTTCTTTAGGTTGCACTTTAGTTCTTCTAGTTTTAATGATTTTGATATTGACCCTGTATTTTACAAATCGTTAAAATTCAATAACATATTAGCACTTTTGTTCATTAATTCATTAATTCATTAAATTGATCATTGAATCGGTATATAAAGCATATGACCAAAATCAAAATAGTTTGTAAAATACATAACTAAAAACACAACAAATTTGATAATTTGATGAATGCAAATACTAAGATGTTCTTAAATTACAACGATTTATAAATTATATAACCAAAATCATAGCATTTGAAACAATATAAATCAAATTCAAACTTAACTCAAACTAGGAGCAAAATAAACTTTCCCTTTATTCTATATTCATCAACTTGATTGTGGGTGTGTGTATATATATATATATATTAAAATTATTATAAATAAAAACAGACTTCATATCAATAACTAACAGAAAAATGCTTCAGTATCAATAAGAAAAATAAAAATAAAAAAGCTATAGGGGTCGGTTGACCACATTGCCCTCATCAAACCTATGAATTTTTCGCATTTTCATTATAATTCTACGGTTTCTACCTACATAAGAGAATAAAGTGGCGGAGATCACTAAGAGCATACAGCGTACATTTTCATTTCTTTGACGGTTTATTTAAATAAACAAATAAATATACATTGAATGAAACAGAAAATAATAAGTAGTAATTTATTAAATGGATTGGGTCGTTTACCGAGAAAAAGGAGTTATCAGTTATATAATGACTCTATGGAATTATGTGTTTTGGTTTTTTTTCTTCTTTTCCATTTTCACACCTTCCTGAGAAAGACTTTTCACCATCTTGGTCCTCCTGAGACTGAAATGAGATCTCAGCACTGACTCAACTCATGGTATAAACTCTCATCAAGCCTATAAATTTTTCTCATTTTCATTATAATTCTATCTACATAAGAGAATAAAGTGGCATTATCCGTGGAGATCACTGAGCGCATATCTGTAGGATCTCTGTTTTGCTATCTTATTCCTTGAACCCAAAATTCCAGTAATTGTTAGATTATTGGGATTCAATTCAACTTCATTTTTTATGGCTTGCTTTTTGCCCTCAACTCCACTACTGAAATTTTCCATAGAGCTTCTGGGTTTTGTTTGAAAGATCTGTCATTTCAGGGAGGTAATTGTGATATGATGGTGTTTGGTGAACTGGGTTGGACTGATTAGGTCAAAAATGGTTCTCTGCCTGTGTGTTTCTCATCTAAATTTCCAGCTGACATTTCTCAAAATTGCCTCTCTTTTTCTCTGTTTCAGGTGATGCCATGAAAAGGGCCCAAGAGTGATGAAGAATTGCAGAGCTGGATTTTAGACACCAAACTCTACCTTTGGGGAAAGCTGAATTCAGTGAAGTGAGGATAGCTTTGCTTGTGAGGAGCTGGAAAACCCAGTGGAAGAGGGTATCGAAGATTTCGACAGGTCCCTCGGAGGCCTGAGGGATGGACATGGACCAACAGAGGGAAGATGCCTTACAAAATCGGGGTTCCTGCTGTTGGTTTCCAGAAACTGGCAGAGGGATGGCTATCGGTGAGAAAGGGGAAGATGGCTTACAAGATCAGGGTTCTTGTTGGATGCCAGCGGCTTCTTACAGGCCTATCCTCCCAAGACCGCCGCAGTCCAAACCACACCAAGAAATGTTGATGGCCTCAAACACATTGGCATTCGGTTCACAAGAAAGTGAAGGAAACAGGTTGTTAATAAACTTTGGCTCGCCGGATCGCCGGGAAGAGAACGGATTTTTTGACTATGGAGCTGGAGCTGGAGCTGGGACTGGCTACAGTGTTGGAGCTTCAGCAGAGTCTCACTTTAATGGCATGGCCCAATGGAAAGGTGTCAAATGTGTAGAGCTTTTGGCCCTTGCGGATGCCTCGGTTGCCGTCTCGGCCGGTGATGACTTGTTACATGGGACTGGTAGTGCAGTGCTGGGAGAAACTCAGTGTAAGTGCGACCAATTAAGTATTGAGTGTTGCTATTTGACCACATTTACTTATTACTTTGATGGTCGATTTCTAATAAAGATGAGACTCACGTACGTCACGGTGTGGTACGACGTACGGTGACGTAATAAATCTCATCCCTTATTAGAAGGGTAATTTTGTCATTTTAGTGTTATATCACTTTTTGTGTGAGGCAATAGTAAAGCCGTACCAAATTAAGAATAATAAAATAATTCTATTAAAAAGGTGGTCTACAAAATATTTTGGACCGGAAAGACCCGCACGTCAGTAAAAACGGTTCATAATATACTAAAATTATAATCCTATTAGAGAAGTGATCAACAAAATAATTTGGACTACAAGACCCACACGTCATAATAGAAAAGTCGTATTAGAGAAGAAGTCAACAAAATAGTCATAATAGAAAAGTCCTATTAGAGAAGTCGTCAACAAAATAGTTTGGACCGCAAGGACTCACAAGTGTGTGTAAATGTGGTCCGAATAGTTTTATTTTATTATTATAAATTCTTTAGTGACTTACTAATTTACACCACTTTTTGGCCGGGTACTATTTTACACCCCAAACAAAACATGTTAAAATAGTTAGATAAGAGTATTAAAGAGAGGGGAGAATGCATTTACCATTGGAGAAGTGAACTCCGGAGTCATTGAATTTATGAGCTGGAGAGCTACCATAGTGTGGATAGCTAGGAACAGTGACTACCTAATGGCAGAAGATGAAAAATACTTGTCAGAAAGGGAAAACAACATTTAAAATGAAAATATTGATCATCGGAAATCTAATGGCTAAAGGGTTGTGAGTGAGGATATCTAGAAGAAATTGTGACTGTCGAAGGCAATCAAAATTATTTTGTTCACCTATAATAGAGGTAGCAATGGGCAGTGTACATGTTGTAACAAATAGTAGCCATTTTCACTTGTTCAATTTACCTTTTTCATGAATATTCAAAATATTTGGCATTGGCTTTCATACATCTTAAGTCATTATACATCCTAACAGCAATCATTCAATTATGAATACGAAAAAGTTAGTTGAAGTTGTATGAATTTCTGATATTCAGAAACAAAATCATCTTGAGAATAAGTTCTCCATAATCAACTCATTGCAACTCTGTAGATCAAAAAATTATAAAGTTTGTGGTTTTTTTACCTCACTTATCTGAATGAACCATTGTTTTTTCTATGCAGATGAAATTCCCTTTGGTCACCACCCTTATGATCTCAATTTGCTACCTGGGACTACAGATGCTGCGGGGCTTAGCAAGATAATCCCCCAATTTGCACCAATAACACCAGATAAGGCCGGGAGAGTAGATAGAGTACAAGATTCTGAAATACCAAACTCAAATGCAGATGATAGAAGAGACCACGATATGCAAGACCAATTGAATGCTGGTGCTGCCACAATTAACATCCTCGAGCCTGAAAATAATAAAGATCCAAATAAAGATCCATCAAAGTTTGCTACAGACTCATCATATGCCACTCTTTCCACACAGCTCCAAGAAAATCACAACCCTGACAAGGGAGGGATCGACAGCATTGACTTGAACAAGACACCGCAACAGAAACCAAGGAGGAGAAAGCACAGGCCCAAGGTGATTACAGAAGGCAAACCAAAAAGAACCCCAAAGCCTTCTGGTCCTGAGGAAAATCAAAGAGTTAGAAGAAAGTATGTGCGGAAGAATGCACTCAACAAAAATACAACACCTCCACCTGAGGAATTTAAAGAGCACACTGGCTCAAACAAACTGAAGTCTACCAAGAGATCATGCAGAAGGGCCTTAAATTTTGACATAGAAGAACCAAGAGATGGAAGTTCCTCATGCAGGTCTTTAAATTTAGGTTCAGAATCACAGGCGCCGAACAGAGTTCAGGCAAAATCAACTGGGAAGCTCGGAAATGGAATTGAATCAGTGGTAGATAACACCCAAGTAGGCATAGCCCATGAACTCGTCTGTTCTGCAAATCAAATGCTAAAAGATCACTTGTCCCTGTTTGAACAAGAAGCTCCAACCACACCACATCCTACAAGAAGTAGTGCCATACAGGAAAAACTATATGTCAACTCCCAAAAGGAAAACACTACAGAAGGAAAAGGACAAGTGAGCACTCATATTGGACAGGAAAACACTAAACAAACCATGTTGGATAGTGACACTCGATCGTCCCCACGAAGTCCAAATGATTCGAACTGCAGCACAACTATAAGTGCGACAAAAGAAAAAGAACAGGGAAAGGGATCCAAGAGAAAATATTCTAATGCTGTTGAGCAAGCAGATCCCAGAACCAGAAATTTCATTGGGGCCAACTATAATAATTTGCAGGCATACTACAAGATGATGTCAATGATTTCTTGGGTGCATTTTCCAAATATATACAAGAAAAAGCGAACTGATAAGGGGCAGAATCCTGCAGTATCAAGCTCGTCATATCATGTGTCCATTGCAGAAAATGTTGGGAGACAATCAAACGCTAGCTACTGGGCTTTTGGTCCTCAATTTAATGCTAGTAATGTTTCAACTCCATTTGGAGAAGCAGGAAGAGGGCCTCCGAACAAACAGCAAGCTGGTGAGTGTATGCTGCCTTTGTATCAGACAGAGATGTCGAAAAAGAGAAGATCAAGAGGTCCTACAAGGGTTCGTGACTTGGCTTCACTAACTAGGACACCAGAGCACATTTTCCAGAGAACCTATCTCACAAAACAACCACCAGCTGATTGTAATGGGCAAAGAGTTGAGAACTGTGACCGAACTCAGACATGCATTGATGCCCTAGCCACAGAGGTAGGTGCAACACTCGCAAAAAAAAAGAGGACAAAGAGGACCTCACTTTCGAGTTCTAGTCAAAGTGTTGTAATATATAAGAAACCATCTTTTGCCAAATCATCAGGTATGTCAATAAAAAATTAAATGTTTCTAAATTCAATTTGTTACCCACTATTTCAAGCAGTTTTCTAAATTTTACTGGCCAATGAATTGCAGGTGTTCTTCCAAAAGCAGCATTCAAATTGCTTTCTGTTGATGCTATTACTGAGCAATTAAAGAGTTTAAACATCAATAGAGAAAGCAGCAGATTTGCATATCAGGGGTATAATGTCATATCTGATACGCAAAATCAAGAGCACAACGCTCTGGTTCTTTATAGAAGAGATGACACAATTGTAACATTTGAGGGTTCTTTTGATCCAACGAAGAAACGTCGAACACGAGCTAAAGTGGACCTTGATGAAGAGACTGACAGAGTATGGAAGCTTTTGTTGGAAAATATAAATAATGAAGGTATTGATGGAACAGATGAACAGAAAGCAAAATGGTGGGAAGAAGAACGTAGAGTGTTCCGTGGACGTGCAGACTCTTTTATCGCACGAATGCATCTTGTGCAAGGTACATAAACTTTCGATTATAATCACCAAGTATCTTCAAGGGAATTCATATTCAATAATTTACCAGAATTTCTTTGAATGCTGATTCGCCAGTAACATGCACTAACAATTTGAGCAATCACAGAAAACACCACATCTTTTACACAGAGAACTAAGATATACTCCTCAATATCTTTTGTGCAGCCTCACAACAAGGAACCTTATACCCAAGCCTAACCGCACCCAAAATCACCTTATGTGCTCGTTGGGCACCACCCAACATCTGTGCCATTTATAAATGTGTTGGAACTCTCATAACCTCTTAAAGTCTATCTTAGTGCCTATCTAGTGTCAAAAAACTAACTTCATAAAAGTAATTAAGAAATGCATATATCCTAAAATAGAGAATTTCTTTTTTTCCAAATTTCCACTAGCCTGCTAGCATTTATTGAATCCTACAGAAATTTAACTATTGAAATTCTACTAAAATGTAAAGGCTAATGACAAAAGAAATGCTCAATGACAGAAATTTGATTGTGTGTACCAATGACTACTGGCAAGGAAAAGAAACATATACTTGGTCAGCATAATAATAGAAAACAAATTTAGTGTGTTTTTTAATCTTATCTCGTGTAATGAAGTCCTATATAGAGCAAGATACTCAATAAAAAGAAATATGTATTATATATATTCTATGTATTCATGTACTGACCATTAAGCTAATCTCAAGCACCTTATGAACTCTTTACATATAGGGAAATTTTTTCTTACAAGACAGTAGCATGTTATGTTGTTGGACTGACTATCTGGACTGTTGATTAGGTAGACTCTTATTGGAATGTGTGATGTCAGTTTGACAATCTGGCTACATAGCATGCCAGATATGTGGCAAGAAAACATTACCTTATATGAATACACAGACACAGACACTTTTCCATAATTTCAGATATGCATGGTTACAACTTTATATTGTAGTAATGTTTATTCCACAGGAGATAGACGCTTCTCCCCATGGAAAGGATCAGTTGTGGACTCAGTGGTTGGAGTTTTCCTTACACAAAATGTCTCAGATCATCTGTCTAGGTGAAACTGTTTCTAAAAGTAACTAGAAAATTTGGCATTAGAAAGTTCAATTCTCATATCTAATATTTACCTCCATCTTGCAGCTCTGCATTCATGTCAGTCGCTGCACATTTTCCCTTGAAGTCAAGGAGCAACCAAAAATCATGCTATGTAGAGGTTGAAAGCTTAGTAGAAGATGAAACAGAAGTGTGCATCAGTGAGCCAGTTTGTGACTGGAGTTCCATAACTTTCAATGACAGTGAGTACAGTGAAGAAAAAGTTGCCAGAATCAATGAGAACTCTGGAAGCACAACTGAGGGAGTTGTCTCAACAAATGAAACAGAATGCAAGCTATCCCATTCATCTGAACCTTGTCAAGGGATGTACCATAATTCAGTAAACAGGTCAACTGCCAATATCACAAGAATGGTATCAGAATGTCGCTTAGAGGAAGATATGAGAACATATGATGTAGTTTCATCTCAAAATTCTGTGGATTCTTCAACTTCTCAAACTGTGGAAAAATCAGGATCATGTGAGAGCAACTCAGAAACAGAGGATCCACCTAATCCATGTAAAAACAGCAGTTTGGATCACTCCACTTCGTTTGTGGAGCTTTTGCAGAAGGCTGAATCAACTATGCTGCGTGAAGTTTACAGTCACAGAAGCAGCCACATGTCATCACATGACAAATCAAGCTATGAACAGCAACCTATATGCATGCAGCATGATGAGCGAAGACAAAATATAAACAGGGAAGAAGCATTCCTGGACCCTTCCAGTGACTGTTGTTTGCATCCAACCACCAACCCAGGAGTACTGCAAGTTGAGTGCTTTGATTTGTTCAGAGAAGTAACCCAATCTTCTAATACTTCCAAGAACATATATGAAGACAATCTGGGTGAACAGAGTGCACTAACAGCAGAATCTGTTAGTCATGATACGATACATAATAAGCTGACAATGAATGTTCAAGAAGCACCAAGATGTTCCAGTGAATCATGCATTAGCATTCAGGAAGGTAATAATATGGTTGAGTCTCAAATCAGGGTAATTGGGACCCTGAATAATGCCAAGACACTTGCTCAGGAGCAAAGCAATAAAATGCAGCATAATTGTTTGAACATTTCTGGAGAGACCATAGATATTATGCAGAATGAAACAGAGCCAAATTTAAATGAGCAGGGTTATTCAATGAATAAAGAGTTTAGTAAGATGAATGCTACTACCTCAAAAGCAAAGAACAGGAGAGCTGGAAAAGAGAAAAAGGATCAGCTTGATTGGGACAAATTAAGGAAGCAGGCAGAATCAAATGGAAGGAAAAGGGCAAAAACACCAAACACATTGGATTCCTTGGACTGGGAAGCTGTAAGATGTGCAGATGTTAGTGAGATTGCCCAAACCATCAAAGAGCGGGGGATGAATAATATGCTTGCAGAAAGAATCAAGGTAAGTATACTATAAATATAATTCTCATATTTTTCAGCATACCCACTACCCTTAAAACCTTCTAGATCACTGATGTTTAAATTGAGAAATTTTTGCAGGATTTCCTTAATCGACTGGTTAGAGAACACGGGAGTATTGATCTTGAATGGTTGAGGGATGTTCCACCTGACCAAGCAAAGTAAGCCCACAGAATTATTCCAACCCAATTTCTAACTATAACAACTGTATTTTATAAACTCAATCACTTACCCCCAGATGTCATGCCAAAATGCCATGTTTGTGTTCCTAAAGTATATGCACTGAATATGCATTATGCTTTAGTGGTTTGCATTTCAAAATTGTTTGACTTGTACCTGTAGAGAGTATCTGCTGAGCTTTCGGGGACTGGGGCTGAAAAGTGTGGAGTGTGTGCGGCTTTTAACACTTCACCATCTTGCTTTTCCAGTGAGTATATATTAAAAGTATGAGTGATCAGAATAGATGCAACAGATCTTAACATATATAGTTGTATCTTTGAAGGTGGACACAAATGTTGGACGTATAGCTGTACGGCTTGGATGGGTACCCCTTCAGCCCCTGCCTGAGTCGCTGCAGTTGCATCTTCTAGAACTGTAAGTATTATGACCTCCATATTACTACAGGAAAGCATATCCACTTAGAACTGGAGCTGATGTTTCTGTCTCTCATAGGTACCCAGTGCTGGAATCCATTCAAAAATATTTGTGGCCACGACTGTGCAAGCTTGACCAAAGAACACTGTAAATACAAAATCAGACAAAATCTTCCCATTAGTACACTATAGCGTATTTATGAAAATGATTTTGCAGAGTCAAAACAAAATTGGTCTTCCATGAAATTGGATATCGATTGACTTAACCATATCAATATTTGCTAACAGGTATGAGCTGCATTACCAGATGATAACATTTGGAAAGGTATGTTGTCGCATTATATACTTGAAGTGATTGTTCTTCACTGTCACAGGCTAAGAATGAATAGAATGACGATCTCTGATGCAGGTCTTCTGCACAAAAAACAAACCAAATTGCAATGCATGTCCAATGAGAGGAGACTGTAGGCATTTCGCAAGTGCATTCGCAAGGTTTGCATGTCAATTGTTTCAATCCTTTGCATCTAAAAGCCACAAACTACATCATATAGGTAGTTCCAATAAATAAGAAAACAATTTCATTTGTACACCACCGATTAGAGCCCTTGGGATGTTAAGCCTGACAAGTAAAAGATATAGCTATAAACATCCATATGACCAAAAATTGATTATGGCTCATTCAAGGAGTATGAACAATTGTAAACATCAACTTATCAACATATAGAAATAAATATAAGCATACATAGATAATAAAATAATAAAAAGGAAAGGGTTCATGAATCAGATTCTAAAGTGATCAAAGGACCCATTATTGGTTATTGAGTCTATTGACCAACCCTTTTTCTCAGTCTAATGAAAATTGTGCACAGGTGACACACCAGATATCCTATACTGCAAATATGCCAATTAACAATCCTCGTAAAACCCACTTTAATGCAAGATTATATGACAAAGCATTTTTTGGGTGCAGTGCAAGGCTTGCCCTGCCAGGGCCAGAGGAGAGAAGTATAGTGAGTGCAACTGAAGACAGAACTGCCTATCCAAACGCTGCTCAGATGAACAATAAAGTTCCCTTGCCTCTCCTTCAGGCAACAAAACAGTTGGAAGAAAGTCAGCAATTGGAAGCAAGCCAGCAATCAGAAACAAAACCTGCAGTTGGTAATTGTGAACCTATTATTGAAGAACCGGCAACACCAGAGCCAGAGTGCACAGAGATAATAGAGGACATTGAGGACTTATATGAGGATCCAGATGAAATACCTACCATTAAACTTAACATTGAGCAGTTCACTCAGAATTTACAAAATTATATGCAAGAAAACATGGAGCTTCAAGAAGGTGAAATGTCAAAGGCTTTAGTTTCTCTAACTCCAGAAGCTGCATCTATTCCTACACCCAAGCTTAAGAATGTGAGCCGACTACGAACTGAGCACCAAGTGTAAGTAGGCACTGTCATCTCTTCAATAATTCAAGAAATATCTTGCATGCAAGATTTGGTATTGCTAGTATTAAATGGATGGAGCAGTGTTTAAGTAAGCAAGGGAAACTGAAAGTCCAATTACTTAAATATAATTCATGTTAGCCAAGGGACAATGAACAGTTAACATTCTGTGATTAGAAATTCAAACGCATGAAAATTACAAAAGGAAATATCATGGTAGGGTATCCAATGGAAATCATAGAACATCACTACTGTGCAGAACTATATAGATTTTGCATCCAGAAAACATAACATTGGCCAAATGATGGCAAACAAGATTTAGTTTAGAACAAAAGCTCCATAATTTTTTACAGGAATATTGTCATATTGTAATGAGCCAAACATTTTCTATGTTTCTGATTCTTGTTCTTCACAATGCAGCTATGAACTTCCCGATTCACACCCTCTTGTAGAAATGGTTAGTAATATCTACGTACTTACCAAATTAAATTTTTCTTTACCTATCCCTTTTTCTATCGACAAGTAGGCATTGTTTTTTGTTTTTTTTTGCTGAGTCCCTATCCATAATCAATTTCCATTAAATCTGTCTTTGCTTATTACAGTTACAGTTGGAAAAGCGAGAACCTGATGATCCATGCAATTACCTTTTGGCTATTTGGACACCAGGTATGCAGATAACAACAACCAACCTACTACCAGTAAAATTCTTACATCTGGCTATCCAATTTTCCTCTTCACTCCCAAGTTCTCAACCCTCTTTTGAGAGTTTAGCCTAGAACAATCTTCCAAAGTGGGCAACCGAGCTTGAGGAATGCCTAGTAAAAAGTCCCCAATGTGACAAGAAAATCTGGTTTAGCAATTAGAATTAAAATTAGGGCCATGGCATAGAGCATCTCTATGGCCCTCTTAAGGTGTACTGCCTAAAGCTAATAAATTTCCTATTTTTCTATATGTTTATTGGCCAATTCCACTAAATGCATTAATGTTCATGGCAGGTGAAACGGCAAATTCCATTCAACCACCAGAGAAGAGGTGTAGTTCTCAAGAACTTGGTAAATTGTGTGACGATAAGGAATGTTTCTCATGCAACAGTGCACGGGAAGCAAATTCACAAAAAGTTCGAGGGACTCTCTTGGTAAGAATATGCTAATCAAAACTACTGTGATAGCCATTTATAACTTTTAATGCTACTAATGACTTTAACAATAATAGAAAAACAACACTACTAAACCCTTGTTAACACCAATAGAAGTGATGAGACAGTGATGAATTTTTACCTATTCTTAAAACACATCATGAACAGATACCATGCCGAACGGCAATGAGAGGGAGTTTCCCACTTAATGGCACTTACTTCCAAGTAAACGAGGTGAGATGAATTTTCATTTGGCTCAATTTATTTCTTGGCATCCTTAAGGCATCTGTTTCAAGTTCAGGTAATATTGAATGCAATTACAAATACTGTCCTATGCAGGTATTTGCCGACCATGATTCAAGCCTTAACCCGATTGATGTTCCAAGAGCTTGGTTGTGGAAGCTAAATAGGAGAACTGTGTACTTTGGAACCTCAATACCAACAATATTTAAAGGTAAAGATTGTGAAACTTACGCTCTTATAGTTTTACTTTTGATATAATCAATGGCACTCAGAATATGCTTCTTCTTACCAGGGTTAACAACACCGGCAATTCAACAATGCTTTTGGAAAGGTATTTCCCTATTTATATGTCATCCTAGCAGCTTTATTGTGAAATTTTAGCCATTAGTCTTTCATTTGTTTACATGTATGCACGAATTAGCCATTAGTCCCTTTTTGCTTACTTGTAGACACACGTATTCAAAATCTTACATAATTGTAACAAAGGGACCAAAAACCTACTTCCCTTGGAATGTTGCAATTTCTAGCATCTTACCCTTGAGCTAAGGACTTAGTTTTTGTGTCACAAATTGCCTCGGGCATGTTCAGAGCAATCCTTGTTTGCTCAAAAGCCACTGGAATTGGTTTGCAGGATATGTCTGCGTGAGGGGATTTGACCAGAAAACACGGGCACCGCGTCCTTTAATGGCCCGACTGCACTTCCCAGCCAGCAAGTTGTCCAGACCAAAAGGTAGTGGGGGAGAAGAGTAGCCATTCAGAATTTTCAAAGAAGCATGTCTAAGGAGCAACACAAAGCCTACATTGAGTGGCACAGCATTCAACAACTGTATATTGGCAGTTAGGTTCCAGTTGAGTTTTATGCTCACATGACTCTGAGGGCATTTAGCCATTTGTGTAAAAACGGCCGGCATAACCAAAGATGTAATGCGGTTTAATGTACTAGCTAGTTTCTTGAGCAAAATTACTTGAATAGTGACAGTGTAAACCTATTAAAATATTGTGTAATAACAGCGAAGAAGCTAGCGCACAAAAGTTTTCCTAGCATTCTGATAGTAAGAAATCGCTCGAAGCATCTCCAACACAGTTAACTACCTAGTCGTACACACACACATATATATACACATAGGTCTCTTTTGTTGAGGTATACGTCATTTTAAATATGATGAGATTACACAGATGCAAAGGTATAGCTCATCTTAAACATGATGAGACATGACTTATGAGACACACTACGTATTGTAATTCGATGATTGAAGTCATATATTTTCTCTATCCCTATACAAAGATCATCTTTACTAAAAATTAAACAAATCAAAAATCATTTAACCATATGATTAAATGGCCATCATTTCAAATGTTTTTGAAATCATTATGTTCGTCTATTTATACTATCATAATTAGATAGTTTAATGATTTTCGATTTATTTAATTTTTTGAAAAATTCTTAAACAAAGACTTGGAAAATAAACGACTTCTATTATCGAATTACAATGTGGAGTACGTGCCACAATTCATTACTCATCAGATTTAAGACGAAGTATATATATTTGTGAAACAAAAATTCCTCAAAAGATTTTGTGAATTTTATTTTTTGTCTAAATTATTCAGACGAACAGACTATATTTCTGTTTGGCTCAGCTAAGAATAGTAGGCCTCACGAAAATTGATACAATCAAACACAAATAAGAAATTTCCAAATGATACAATCACACACATACAAAAAAAAAGAAATTTCCAAAATGCTAATATGCACAAACCAAATATGATTAAAGAAAGAAATCGATTACGATCAAATTAAAAGACAAAAATAACAGAAAAGAAATTTGAAGCGTACCTTTGAACTTGTATGCTCCTTGCGAGCAGTGAAAGCTGGATCGTAGATGAAGCATAAAACACTCTTCAGTTGCAGATGAAGCTGATCGTTTCAATCAAAACACAAATAAGTTCTCTAACGCTAAGATGCACAAGCCGAATATAAAATCGAATGTGATTAAAGAAATTAAATCGATTATGATAAACTTAAAATGAAAATAAAATTGATACAATCAAACACAAAAAGAAAATTCCAAGATGCTAAGATGCACAAGCCGAATATAAAATCGTTGTGATAAAATTAAATAAAAAAGATAGAAACTAAAATTGATTCACACCTTTGAACTTGTATGCTCCCTGTGAGCAGCGAAAGTGGATTGTGGATGAGAAGAGAGCGACCCGTTCAGTCTCAGATGAAGCACAAGAGACTCTTTAGTCGCAGATGAAGCTGATCAAAAATTGAAACAATCAAAACACAAACAAGATCCGAAACGCTAAGATGCACAAAGCCGACTATAAAATCGATTGTGATCAAAGGAATCAAATCGATTATGATCAAATTAAAAGGACAAAAAAAATAGAAAATAAAATTGATAAAATCAAACACAAATAAGAAAATTCCAAGATGCTAAGATGCACAAGGAGAACATAAAATCGAATGTTAAAGAAATAAAATCGATTACGATAAAATTAAAGGAACATAAAGATGAAATAAAATTGATTCACACCTTTGAACTTGTATGCCCCTTGTGAGCAGCGAGAGCTGGATCGTGGATGAGAAGAGAGAGACTCTTTCAGTCTCGGATGAAACACGAGAGAGTCTTCGTTCGTGGATGATGAAGCTGATGGAGAATGAGAGAGACCTCCGTCTCAGATGGAGCACGAGAGGTTCTTCAGACGCATATGAAGCGCGAGAGGGACTCTTACCGCCTTACCGCCAATTTTATTTTTCGTTTCCCTCCAAATTTAATCCTGTTTTCATTTTTATTTTATATAAAATGAAACGTAATACGTGGCGATTTGTGGTTTGTTGGTGGATTCGGCGGGTCACAAGTATAACCCATCGGGCTGTCAGTCTACCGAGTATCGAGTACCACAACTGTATTCGGACGTATAAGGACGAGTCCAGCACACAACAGCACATGGTTTGTAACTATTTAAATTATGATTTTGGGCCTCTTTAATTTATAATATTTTTACCTTGATTTCTAATTGTGTTTATATTTTTCAATAATAAATTATAACAATGGTTCTTAAATTTTATCTCGAGTATCAGTCCACGAACTTGTTTTGTATATTATATAGCCTACAAAACTTGAGTATCGGTCCACAAACTTGTTTTTTATATAATATAGTTTACGAACTTTCATTTATGTATCACTTTAATATATTTCGTTAATTTTATTTATATTTTTTATCAATTTTGATCACATATATCACGTTGAGAAAATAAAGAGATAATGATTTATTATTTTTATATTTTAAAATAGTTCACATGCTTAATACGTGACTAAAATTAATTAAAAAAAGGGATAAAATTGACGAAATATACTTAACTGATACACGAGTTAAAGTTCAAAGACTATAGACTTGAAAATCAAGTTTATAATTCAAAGTGATATTAGAGTAAAATTTGAAAACCATTCTTGTTATTTGCTTTACGTTTAAAACATTTTCAATAAAAATTTTGTCTAAATTGACAAACAAAACTACCATATAACATTCATAAATGGATCAAAGTGAAAAATGATCCAAACTATAAGATGAAAGTACTAACAAATACATCACCACCCAAGTGTGCACCTTATATCTATAATGAGGACATAAGAATGCATAGTGTACCTCATAACATTAGTGAACCTATTTCAAACCGAGCCAATTGCTCATATGTCTAACAATAAAGCACATAGAACAAGTCAACAATTTCATAGTATTTGGCAAACAAAATGACACGATAATCATCTAAATTATAAGAGCAATATACATGTCATTCCATGAAAGTGCATTTACATATTTGAAAATCAAACATATGAGGACTATATCTAATCTTAGTACCTTACAGACTGAGTCGATCGAATTCGAGCCTTCAGATCATAACACATTTCCCAAATTACTTATCCTAATAAAAAATTAAACATAAGTCGATCCCTTGCCAAATTACAATATCAGCCAAATGCAGCCTTATAGGCTTATAGCACCATATTGCTTAGTGCCGTGCTTTTACACCGAGTACAACTTGAACCTTGACAGAAGCAACTCACTCCCATAACTTGTTATCTCCAAAATCATCAGAAAATGTCTTCACCATGTTAAACTTCATCGTGGAAAAACTATCTAACAATATATGTGACAAACAATTACAAATTACTCAATACTCTTTATTCATAAAGTGTTGTAATTTATGATATTTATTTTCCATTTAAAAATGCATGAATATGGAATGAGCTTGATTCCAGGTTGAAGGTAATTTTCCATTTTGTTAAAGAATAATATATTATTTACTATTGCATTGTTTTTATAATCTTGGGCCTTAAATGAGTCATTTCTGAATAAGAAACAAAATTTCACCTAACCCGAAAGTATAAGAAAAAATAAAAAAAAGTTGACAAAAGAAGAGATATCCCCATGTAGATTTGAAATAATGAATTTAGATTTAACTTTTTAGTTTAAATTGTAAACATCAAATGCAATAAAGAAATAAAAAGAAAGTTTTGATACTCCTATGAACTGAAAGGAAACATTTATATTAAGAAATTAGAAATTGAATTTGAAATAACACATTTATATTGTGAGGCTTAGGGGCAAACAAATTCAAATCCCCCTCATCAAATAAAATCAGCAAAAAAAAAGTTCACTGAGCTGGCTCTCAGAGGGCAAGGGGTTTCAAGGAAGTAAACTAAGCCCATTATGTTTTGACCCATTTGTTAATGCTATTGGGCATGGTTATTCTTCTAATCAACTTGAGAGCCCAAGTCCTTGGCTTTTAAGGGGTCTAATGTACAAAGACGATCTTGACACAAAGTAACGTTAGATGTTTCACATTTTATATACCACATCTCCAATATAGATTCATTTGTATATAGATTATACTTTGATTAAAGATATAGTACATATATGTCAGAATAATTACATTGAAGCCCAAGGAGAGGATTAAGAAAAAAAACCATTTAGAAACAGTTTCTCAAACAAAAGTGGGTTAGGCAAAGCATTGCTGTTACCCATCCCCTCCCCTTTTTGGTAGAGGAAAATTCTCCTATAATAGGGATAGAGAATGACTTCGCATTCTGATAAATATAACTTTTCATGAAATTAAAGAAATTTTTATATAATAAAATATAAAAAGTATAGTGTTATTGCATTATTGGCTTAAAATACCAAGTTAATCTTATCCATCTTACATGATAGTTTATGTTTTTAGTATAATTCAATACTTAAATAAAGATAAAAAAAGAAGACTAATAAAAAGACACGTACTTGTCAAAAAAGAAAGAAAGGGAAAGGCATGTAAAGAATTCAATGAATGGGAACAGGAGCCGTTTGGCTCATTGGATTGGACCATCACTCATGGAGATAAACTTGCATGTCCCGTTGTAGGAGACGTGGTATCACTTTGAGAGAGTGAGAGATAATCAATTTTTTAATTTTTTATCTCTCTGTCTCTTTTTGTGATGCTTATAATGGGGACATACAAGTTTCTCTCTCACTCAATATAGTGATTTTGCAAATCAGTGACTACCATAAAGAACATAATCCTCCAAAAATAAAAATGCATTGAACCCTTCATTTTTTGCTTGCTAAAAGAAAACAACAAATTGATGCATGTGCAAAATAATTAAGTTGCTACCTAATGGTAGTCACATATTTTTCTTTTTAATTTTTATTAATTAATAACGATTTATATATAAATTATCTTATAAGTAAGTACAAGAGACCAATATAATAAATATAAGAATGATAAGCCACTAATTTACAAATCAACTATTTTATTAAATTAATATATTGTGGACTTCTTCACTTGGTCAAAATATATATATATTGCAATCTAATGGTTCACCATTCTCATACTAATATATGCTTACTTTCTCATACTTATAAGAGAATTCTTCATCCACAAGTTCAATTTGAACTTTTTATTGTTACATTAACCTACTTAATTGTTAAGTTAAATTGCTCATCCACCAACTTTGTTTCTGATAATAAGTTCAGGTTATAAACTTATAGTGTCAATTCAACAAACGTTTGAACTCTATACGAATGTGAATGCACTCTTATACGAGCGTTCTAATGCCTATTGTCACTGTTCCTTAGTGACAACTATATGTAGTTGTACTAACCAACAATTACAATTGTATTTCTAATTTGTATGATATGAGTATTCTTTAAATTTGTGTGCATTACTTCTTCTTGTTGTGTATTAACATTTCACAAGAAACATGTAAAAAAATCATGTGAATGACTTTGTTTTCGATATAAATATGGATTGCCATTGACGAACAATAAGCATAGGCTTTCATTAACGGATAAAGACAATTATATTTTAAGTGGTTGTTTAAATAATTAAGTTTAACCTGAATGTTATTCGATCTTAAAACTAAAAATAGACGGACTTATCATGAATTTTGTACATTAATTTATTTATTAACTTATTTTCTAATTTAGACATATAAAAAAGAACCCTCAAATAAAATAGAAGAAAAATAAGCAAATCAGAAACCAACCCATCAATTAACAAATACTAATTGGCCAAAAGAAATTAACAAGAACTAATTGCCCGATAGCCAGCAGACAAATAGAGAGAAGGATTCTTGCCTCAGAGCGTGAAGGGAAATAAATGGGTCCGGGCATGCACCGAAAAGCACAAATTAAATTATTAATTTAAGTTTTTATTAAAAAATACACAAGAATATTACGATTACGCCATCGAATGAAACCTCACCACCGCTTTCACTTTTTTTTTTCACTCCGACAGTGGAATTCTAGAGAGAGAAACTGAGACCTTCCCTGGATTCTGAACAGTTTTTCAACGATGGCGGGTTTAACAGTTCCTAGGGTTTTCTGACAAAATCAATTTCTCCAGTAAATCGATGGAAATGCCCGGAAGGAGATCGAACTACACGCTTCTGAGCCAAGCTCCTGACGACCAGTTCGCGGCCGCGACTACTACTACTACAGCGTCGTTCTACGAGTCGGAGAGCAAGAACATCAAGGGGATGAAGGTCGAGAGAGGGTTCGATTGGGAGACTGGAGCTGATTTCCGGGCGAATCAGCAAGCGAATCGGATCGGAAACCAGTACTCGTCGGTGGTCGGGCTGCAGAGGCAGTCGAGCGGGAGCAGTTTCGGCGAGAGCTCGCTGTCGGGCGAGTACTATGCGCCGACTCTATCGACTACGGCGGCGAATGAGATTGATGGGTTCGGGTACATGCAGGACGATTTGTTTAAGATTGGTGGTGGAGGTGGTGGTGAATTCAGAGTGAAAGGTATGGATGGGACTATGGGGACCGCCGGTGGTGGTGGTTCGTCTTCAGGGAAGAGCTGGGCGCAGCAGACCGAGGAGAGTTATCAGCTGCAGTTGGCGCTGGCTCTTCGGCTCTCGTCGGAGGCCACTTGTGCCGATGATCCCAATTTCTTGGATCCAGTGCCGGATGAATCCGCGTCGAGGTCGTCGTGCTCACCCGATGCCGTTTCACATCGGTTTTGGGTAGGGTTTATTGTGCTTTCTATCCTCAATTGATTTTATTGATATGCTTTTTGAAATTGCGTGTGTGTTTGGATGATTTGCTTTTCGAATTGAGTTAGTTGACATGCTCATTTTGAGTAGAGTCTTCGGTTTAGCTGTTTGCAGTTGTCTTCATGTCATTCGAGATGAATGCTTAGCTGAATGTGTGAAAAATGTGTGAATACATTGGTTTATGAGAGTTTAAATATATAATCTGCTTTTATCAAATTATTGCCATGCTTTTACGTCACTTTAGTTTGAGCTAATTTCTTTTGTATGGATAGAAGATGTTCAAAGGCATGAAACCTTGTGGGCCTTTCAAACACAAGGTTTGAATTTATGCCCACCATTTATGGCCTAAATCCCCTCTTACAAGCCAACCTTATATGAGCGAGGACAGAGCCATGGATACATTGTCTTAATCCTACTGATAAATTAATCATCATCTCAAATGCCCTTTTATTGCAATCCTTTCGCATGCTCCACATCTAACAAGAACACATTGTTCTTCTTAGAACTATATTTCTTCCACAACCTAGCCTGTTGTCGAGCAAGCAATTGATCACAGAACAATGGATGCTTCATTTAGACCAAATATACATTTTGTACATTATCTCTTGTATCCTATTTCCTAAGAAAAAGGTGTTTGTGTTGTGTGATCTTCACTTGGATTGCATCTTAATTTGATGAGTGGATTTAGATAACATCCTTAAATTAACACTAAGCTACTTAAATTACAAAACTGTTATGAACAAAGAAATGGTCAGCAATGGAATTTAGAAGTGTAATGCATCTTTGGTTCTGTCCTTCTAGTAACTAGGAAGATAGAGTAATCGATCCCTTTAGATGTTGTCAATTAATGAAATCATTTCTTATGATTGAGTTGGGTTTCGGTAATAATATAACTCCAATATATATATATATAGATTTTCTCTTGTCAGACAGTCTAGTATGTTATGGTGCCAGACTGTTAATCATAATCGTTGATTAGGTAAAATCATGATTGAATGTGTGGCCTTTATTCACAGCCTAACATGCTAGATATCTTACAAGGAATCATGTATATATATTGTATGATTCATTTTCTCTCTCCCCCAGCCCTATATTTAATGGAGTTTAATAGATGCTTTGGAAACAATATTCTGGTGATATATGGATTTATCCTATCCTATGATATAATGTGCATCAGGTGAATGGCTGCCTGTCGTACTTTGACAAAGTGCCTGATGGTTTTTACCTAATTCATGGGATAGATCCGTATGTATGGACTGTGTGCACTGATATGCAAGAGAATGGTCGCATACCAACAATTGAATCCTTAAGGTCCATTGATCATGGCATTGGTTCTTCTATTGAAGTGGTTTTGATTGATCGATGTAGTGATCCCAGCTTAAAGGAACTCCAAAATAGGGTCATCAGCATTTCTCGTACTTGCATAAGAACAGAAGAGATTGTAGAGCATCTGGCAAAGCTTGTATGCAACCGCATGGGGTGAGCTGTCTGTACCTTCTCTCCACATCTTTCTAGAACATCTATGTCTAGCATTCATTTGTAACCGAGTTTTTATTGCTATCACAAGGGGTTCAGCTTCCATGGGAGAGGATGAATTTGTTTCCAGATGGAGGGAGAGCAGTGATGATTTGAAGGATTGCTTAGGATCTGTAGTTGTTCCAATAGGCAGCCTTTCAGTTGGCCTATGTAGACATCGTGCTATATTATTCAAAGTAAGGTTCCAATTTAATTTAATATCTTCATTTTCCTTGGAAGAAGTTTCTTTGCTTGATTTTTTTAAATTGTTGGAGCTATGATTTCTTGTTTAGTGATAAGAAAAAAGAATTTTGTAGAAAGAGAGTGATTCTCTCTTATTTTGTTATAAATAACACTTCAAAAATTTTAGTTTGATTAGAATCGTAGAACATTGTACTTTTAACATATGAATGGCAATCTGTTTTCGCTAATTATTATTCATATGTTCTTAATATGATTCATATAAGCTCCATTTGTGATCTTTGAAGGTGCTAGCTGACACAATTGATTTACCATGTCGAATTGCCAAAGGCTGTAAATATTGCACAAGAGATGATGCTTCCTCTTGTCTTGTCCGCTTTACGCTTGACAGGTATGATTTATTGTTAACTATGATATGTATCAATATTTTCAACTAGTAATGCAATTTGCTTTCAAGATTTGCATGGTGCATCACTGCGAAACTCATGCAAGTTACTGAATGACAATAAGTTATTACAATCTTTGTATTTGTTTGAATTTCTTGGTTTATGGTAAACTCAATAACATTTACGTAGGAAAACAATCACGATCAAATTGCAGTTGGAGAGAATGTTTCTTTAAGTGGATGTTTCTTTAAGTGGAGAATGGGGTTGTCCTAAATTTCATTCCCTTTTTATCAAATTGGTAGAGAAATCTGACATGGTGTATTTTCTTTCACTCCAGGGAGTATTTAGTCGATTTGATTGTGAATCCAGGTTACTTATGCGAGCCCGATTCCTTGCTCAATGGTCCATCATCCATCTCAATTTCTTCCCCACTGCGCTTTCCGAGACTAAAACCAGTTGATCCTACCATTGATTTCAGGTCACTGGCAAAACAATATTTCTCAGACTGTCAATCGCTTAATCTTGTATTTGATGAAGCTTCCGCAGGTGATTGTTTGACTCTCAAAACAATGATATATATAGATGATAAGTCCATGTTTTGTTGGCATATCTATTCCTTTTATAATTTTTTCTGATAGTCGAGATTTAATTTTACTGTTTTGATCTGGTTAGCATCACTGTGTGGGGGAGCTTGTGCATATCTGCCTTTTTTCTTTGTTAAAAAATCAAAATTCAGATCATCTCATGCTTTCAACTCTTATCAATTTAAAAAGAGAAAACTTTTTCTGGGAATTTATATAAACAAATGGTATTGTTTGAGTGATTTTGAAATGATCTACTGTTGAATTTGTTTTATGACAACCTGTCCCTGCTAAAACGGACACTATTAAGCATAGACACGAGTATAGGATGCAGGTACAGTATGACGTGAATAAACCACTCCACAGAATCCTAAAATAATATTAAGGATATGGCTGAGTGCATTATGTCTATCAATCTCTGTCTATTTATATTTGGAGAACCCAGTAAAAAGTATGCATGTATGAAACTATACACACATAAACAGAGGCTGACACATACATTTAATAATTTTATGTATACACACATCCCTGACAATGATCATGGTTACATAAATCTGTCGTGCTAAATTATAGTTGATTGAGCGCAATTGTGAGGGAATGAGCTTGGAAGTGTCCTTATAATTACGTACAATATGAACTCGCTAGAACACCCTCTCCTTTGAAATTAATAATTTTTCTTTATAAGTAGTACATCTAAAAAATCATCTAGTTTTTTTTTTAATTTTTTTTTCAACTTGTGAAAACCTCAATGAATATTCCTAGAGGTTTATCTCAATTAAAAATTGATGTAAATGAGCAGAGATGGTATATTGTGCTGATGCATCATTTAGTTTGACCTTGTTTAATTCTTTTTTATTTATTTATTCTTTTGGGTTGGGATAGATACTTGTTAATGTCAGACGAGTGTAGAATGGAAGAAAGGGGTGCTAATTATCAAGTTGAAAATTAATCAATTTTATTTTCCGTTATGTTGTGGTTTTGTTTACATTGGGATCTTGTAAATCATCTATTAATACAATTCCAAGTTCCTTATTTGTTAAGTCTTTAAATATTGTTCTAGGAATAAACTATGTTGTGGTTATGTTTACATTGAACTGTTAATTGGCATTCATCTATTATATTGATTCTAAGTTTAAGTATCTGTTAAGCCTTTGCCTATAATTCTAGGTATAAAAATGCTGGTGGTTCTGTTTATATTGTCATCCTGTAAATTGGCATTCATCTATTATAACAATTCCGGTTCACAAAATGTTGTTTTCTATTGTCACAGGAAGTGTTGCTGATGAGGACAATAAGGAGTTCTCTGTGTATCCTAAGCAATTTGATAGAAATCCGAACGATGAAACTTCTATGCGTGGAAAAGTTTCTCAACCAATTGTTGAAGATAGAAATCCCCAATTGTTTAAATCAAGTAATCCTTGTCAGAACATTTTACACACACCAGCCATTGTAAAAGATCCAATGCCTCTAAATTTTATACCTCCTATAGGACATAGAGATGTTCCAAGGGTGGACAAAAATAAGGACTCAAGGTTTGTTGAGGCAGTTCAACTGGTTTCTAGTAAACCAAGTAAAGAGCTCACCCTGGATGTGGGTGATTTGGACATTCCATGGAGTGATCTTGTATTAAAAGAGAGAATTGGTGCAGGTATGTTAGCCTTTTGTTTGGCTATCAGTACAAATATGAAAGGTTATTTAATAGCTTAATGATCTTATATGCACTTCATGCATTCAATGCAGTTCATAAAAGTGAGTTTGTAAAAAATTGACAATGTGCATTTTCAGGTTCTTTTGGAACTGTTCATCGTGCAGATTGGCAGGGTTCTGTAAGCACCTAATCTGTTTATTCTGTGCTCTCATAAAATCTAATTTTTTTCCCTTATACTTGTAACACTGATACATATTTTACATTTAAGGATGTTGCTGTGAAGATTCTTATGGAGCAAGAGTTTCATGCGGAACGCTTTGAAGAATTTTTGAGGGAGGTACGCAGTGGCAGCATGTTTGAACAAATTGGGATTTTAAAAACATAATTGATTGGTCTGAATTTCCTTGTCTTGATTTGAGATGCAGTTTCCTTTCTTTTGTTTGATAGGTTACAATAATGAGACGCCTGCAGCATCCAAACATTGTTCTCTTTATGGGTGCAGTTACAAAACCCCCAAACTTGTCCATAGTCACGGAATATTTATCAAGGTTTACTGATGTCCTCTTACACCCACCCCTCCTCCCCTCCTCCCTCCAAAAAAAGAATATAGAAATTTTTGCCCGTATTTGAAATTTATACCACCTTAAGAGCCCTTAAGAGCTTTTTAAATTGTTTAATGATCTAAATTATGGGCTCTAAATTGCAGAGGTAGCTTGTATAGGCTACTGCATAAACCTGGTGCAAGGGAGGTGCTGGATGAGAGGCGCCGGTTGAATATGGCTTTTGATGTGGTGTGCATCTTATACTACTTGTTTTTTGTAGCTTCTTTATTCTACCTTTTCTGTTTATATAAGTTTCTTTTCACTGTTTTCGGGTAGATGATTTGAAATTGTTTCACACAGGCAAAAGGAATGAATTATCTTCATAGACGCAATCCTCCCATTGTTCATCGAGATTTAAAATCTCCAAATCTTTTGGTTGACAAAAAATATACCGTAAAGGTGAGGATCTTCTTAGCTCACCAGATTGGATTTTGCTTATGGTTTGGTGCTTAAAATGGACTCAAATTTTTATTTAAATGGTTAAGAAGCTGGGCCTCTGGGCTCTCATAGGTTTAATTTTTAGTGACCTGAGCAGGACTATGAAGTATTTTTTTTTGTTTGGAATGAAGCCGAAATGTGATACTTGACCACAATCTTACTTATTTACTTACTGCAATGTTACCATTTTGATGATTTAGGTTTGCGATTTTGGTCTTTCTCGTTTGAAGGCGAACACCTATCTTTCATCAAAGTCAGCTGCTGGGACTGTAAGTTCTTTTAAACTAGATGACAACCTGAAAGTCACCATTTTAAGGTGGCTTACATTTTTCATCACAATTGGAAACTGAAATTTTATCTCTCTGTTTTATTAGCCTGAATGGATGGCACCAGAAGTTCTGCGTGATGAACCATCAAATGAGAAGTCAGATGTTTACAGTTTTGGTGTAATACTGTGGGAACTTTCAACATTGCAAGAGCCGTGGGGTAATTTAAATCCACCACAGGTTTGTTTTTTGAAGTTAACAAGTTAATTGATGGAAGTGAACAACCATACATATAGTCTGTGTTGCTGATTTTTTTTAGAGATTATAAAGGGGATTTAGGGAATATCCTTTAGAGCTGATGATTATGAAAATGTTTAACATCTCTTCCAGTTTTCTCTTTCAGTTAAGAATATTACCCAATTGTGTATCTTGTGTTACCTTTGCATGAGGTCATTGATCATGATGATATGTAGCCTTTCTATTCTATGTTTAGGTTGTGGCAGCTGTTGGTTTTAAGAACAGAAGGCTTCAAATTCCACGTGATTTAAATCCTCAAGTGGCTTCTATGATTGAGGCTTGCTGGGCCAAGTGAGTTTCATTCTAATTTCTTATATTAAAACTCTGAATTCTGCACACAAATCTCCCCTTTCAATGCTTTTTTTTCAATAACAATTGTCATGTTGCAGTGAGCCCTGGAAACGACCTTCATTTGCTGATATCATGGAATCTTTGAAGCAAATGATTAAAGCTCCTGGGCCTCAACCTAGTCGTGCAGACATGCCATTACTCACCTGAATGAGTGAACACTTGGGAGTCTTATTCATGCACATAATACAGCATTCTTTTGAGATTTGATGTGTAGCAGGCATACATGCTGCTCATAGTCTCGGGTATGCCTAAAACTTTCTACATACCCCAAGTACATGTGCTCTCTACACCACTTGAAGTGTTGTTTTCATTAAATATTATTATTTGCTTGGTCAGTTTCCTGTATTTTGAGCTTTTATGTGTAAATTTCTGATGCTTGTTCTGTTTAACTGGTTGCAGAATCATTGTACATTTCTGTTCTTGCCGCTAATTGGGAATTCTGATTCTTTATGCAAATCAAGGAACTATGAGTGCCAACAGTGTCTGCATTGCCATCTCTTCCTCCGACGGAAGTCTTACCAAAAATCATTCCATCATTCCATCTTGGGAAAGTAGTATAATTTTTATTCATAATTTTCTATGTAAAGGGTGCAACTAGAATCAGACATCAGCTTTCCGAGCTTGGTACACAACTTGAGCTTGTCTTTCATGTGTAATGACTGTATAAATGTGAATGGTAGTCATTCTGTTTTTCGTTCTCCCAAGTGAAAATAGTAGCAAAGATAATAGATACTTTTTTCAGCAGTCACATACCGCAGAGCAGTCTGATTGATCGTCAGGGGCGGACTAAGAGGGGCCATGTACCCTGAAAACTTCTGAAAAAAAAAAAAACTTAAATAAATGTTATAGAGAATACCAATGTGTTGGTAAAAATTGTTTGTCCTCTCTTTTACTTTTCTCATGAACATTAAAAATTCTCTAAATTGGAATGTCTAAACCATTCAGAGATTTCAAGTAGGAAAAAAACAAAAACAAAAACGATTTTGCATAATGGACCGAAGACAAAAAGAAAAATTGAAGTGAAAATAATAGTCTTGTGACTTTGTGAGTATTGGTGCCTGTACTTTTATTTACAACGCTAATGCTTAGTATAATACCGATGGGCCCACCTTGGATTGCGGATTTATGAGACTTGAGAGAATGATATGAGAGTTCTATGAGAGTTCATTACTATATTGGGTATCTTGGAATTAAGTTAATTCGAAATTTAAAATTTAATTCATTGTTTGTTACGTACAACCATTTCAATGTTACATTTTTCATGTGTATGAACGAATCGGTGAATATGAAACCCTTGAGCTCCCTTGGATTTGCTATTCCCTATCACTTTGCAAAGCATTTATTGTAGTCTATAATTATCAAATTAACTCCATATAAATTGAAAATATCATTTTAAATGATGAAAAAATTACGATTCCTATTACTCAAACCAAATATTTGAATGGTAATCATTTTTTAATTAAAAAAATGATAATAATTTCTTGATTATCATTCCAGAATATCAATTCCGCGAGTCAACGGAATACAACGTAGTGTTAAGCTAACAAGTGTTTGACGTGTTCTCCCAAATCTGATTGGTTGAGACAAAACTGCCACCTGATTGGCTATCCCAGTTAACTTCATCACCAAGAATTACAAACAGTCATTTTCAAACTTGCAACAGTACCAAGTGCAAGTGGTCCACACAAATATCAGAGAGACAAAAATATCTAAGCCCAGAGTGGGTCCCCGCCAAAACAGAACCACCATAAAACTAACTAATTTTTAAAAAAGCGCTAGCTCCCAGGAAACAACGCCCTCCCTCGCTAGGTCGGCGATAAAACTCTCTCAAATTGCAGCGAGCCCCACTTCCCTCTGACCCCAATACATGGCTCGGAACTTCTATATGACCAGAGTGACGACCACACTAGTAGCAGTGGCAAACCCTCCACCGCCTTTGGATTCTCTTTCAAGATTTTTATTGAACTCATTATCGGCAATACTATTTGACGCTCTTATATACCAACGCCAACCCTCATTTTTCACCGACCACACCCACGTTTACAACCTTCTCTCTCCCTCTCCCTCTCTCTCTCTCTCTCTCTCTCGAGAAATCCAGAAATCGATTCACTGATATTAGTAACAGTAATTATTTGGTTCCATGAATCCAAAAGACAAGAGCTACCCAAAGTCTCCACCTACTTCATCAGCTGAATTGGACCCGGAGACAGTCGGGTTACCACCACTCGGAATGTCTGAGAAATTACTGGGTTCTCAGCCAACTCTTCCGTTTTCGTCTCCTCTAATGGAATTCGAAGCGTTCTCCACTGTAACCAACTCTTCTTGGTCTACCGGCGGCGGCGGCAACATAGCGGAGGGCGTGATCGTGCCACCGCAGCCTCTCGAATGTCTGCAGGGCAATCCGATCCCGCCGTTCCTGTCCAAGACTTTCGACCTGGTCGACGACCCGTTGCTTGATCCGATTATTTCGTGGGGCTCCGGCGGCAACAGCTTCGTGGTGTGGGACCCCACGGAGTTTTCTAGGCTCATCTTGCCAAGGAATTTCAAGCACAACAATTTCTCAAGCTTTGTCCGCCAACTTAATACTTATGTGGGTATTTGCAGTAACACCGCCTGTATTGGCTGTGTCATCTGTATGTAAATTTTGTTGTTTTGTTGCTTTTTTTTTTTTCCTTTATTTTGTTTTTGTTTTTCCTTATTATAAAAATTGTTGTTTATTCTCTAAATTGGGTTTGATGAGGTAATTCTGTATAGATGTAGCTGAGGCCAAAATCATTGTATTAATTAACATATGATGTAAGACTTTGGAAGAGTTGGTGCTTTTTGTAATCTTAACCCACAATTTGTTGTATTGAAGGGTTCATATGTAATTCATGACCAAAAAAACAAAGGTTCATTTTTATGTATAAGGTTTCTTGTCATCCGATGCTTGGCCATTTGTTTTCCTTTTACCTTTATGGTTTACACAGGTTAAGTGACAAAAATATGTTGCTTTTTTGTTGTTCTTGATGATGGTGTATCATGGATTCTGTGGTTCTACCTTAATGGGCATGTATGTGTTGGAATCATCTCTCCAATTTTTTTTTATCTTGCGGATTAAATTTCTCAGGATAATATAGCAGTTCTGTTAGACTTGTCTTTATCATGTGAATGTTATGGAAATGGTAGAGGTTCTTCTTTCATTTATTGCGTAATTAGGACTGGAGGCTTACTGCCACGAAAAGAACATCTTCCCCTCTTAAGTGTGTACTGGAGAGGGGAGTTCGCCTTGTGCAGGTAGAATTCAGGTTCTTATTGAAATCTGTTTTTGTGCCAGTTTATATATTATACTGCTACTCCCTCCAACCACCCCTTTTTAATGCTTAGAGAAGCTTTTATGTTTTGGTGATTTGCAGATTGTATACTGCAGTTCAGCTAGCTCCTCTATGCTTGAAAGTTGCTGACTTCAAATTATCTTCCGTGATCATTTGTTTACTATTTGAATAATCATATCTATCTTTTGATTTCTGTACTGTTTCTTTCCCATTTATTCTTAACTTACTTTGGATACTGTATTCAGGGGTTTCGCAAGATTGATACAGATAGGTGGGAGTTTGCGAATGAAGCTTTTCAGAGGCACAAACGGCATTTGTTGAAGAAGATCCAGAGGCGCAAGTCACCTCAGTCCCTGCAGATTGAGAGCTTTACTGGGCCTTCTGCCGAAGCAGGGAGGTCTGGACTGGAAGGTGAGGTAGAGAGGCTGAGAAAAGAGAGGAGTATGTTAATGCAGGAGGTTATTGAATTGCAGCAGCAGCAGAGGGGCACAGTTCACCATATGAATGTGGTGAATGAGAGGCTTCAATCTGCAGAGCAGAGGCAGAAGCAGATGGTTTCTTTCATGGCCAAGTTGCTTCAAGACTCAGCATTCTTTCCGCGCCTTCAACAGAAGACAGGACAGAAAGATATAGGCTCTTCAAGGGTGCAGAGGAAATTTGTCAAGCATCATCAGCATGAACTAGGTAAATCAGATTCTTATATGGAAGGGCAGATTGTGAAGTACCAGCCTGCTTGGAGAAACCTAAGCATTTCATCTGAAGACCCAGATTTAAATCCAGTTCCTATTGAACAACCTCCTCATCATCTTTCAGAAGTTATGGCAGGAAAACTGGGTTTGGGTGCAGAAAGCATGCCATTTCAATTTAAGGATGTTGCATCAGATGAGTTAATTGTATCGGATGAAGTAGCAGAAACACAAGGATTTACCAAAGCACCAGAGCAAGACTGTGAAGGGGCATCAAGCATGGGTACTGAAGATCCATTTTTAAAAGGGAAGAGTGTTCTGAGCGCACAACAAGAGGTTAATCCAGAGTTTTATGTCTCTTTTCAGGAGGATTTGGTGAAAGAGAAGACCGTTCCACAGCTCTTTTCTCCAGGGATTGAGAGCATGATGAAGCAAGATGATATATGGAGCATAGGTTTTGATGCCAGTGCTGGTATGTCAAGTTCTAGCAAAGAGTTATGGAGTAATCCGATCAACTTTGATGTGCCAGAGATAGGAGTGACAAGTGGATTGCTAGATATGTGGGATATATGTCCCCTGCAAGCCGCAGGAGGAATGGACATTGATAAGTGGCCAGCTTATGAATCTGCATTTGTTGATCCTGAGAATCAAGTTGGCCAGCCGAAAGATGACATATCCAAAACTACTGGTCCATAGGGATGCATTTGCTGGCCTTGTGGATCTAGTTATTTTTAGTTGCACGAGTCTCTTATTTGGACGATATATTAATGAATATATTCAGTTGATATCAGAGTTTCATTCTTTATTATCAGCTTTTATTCCATTTATTTATAATTTCCATTCTGAAATTTACTTGTTTTAGCTGTCTATAGGAGATAATTCTTGTGAATAATCTGTTCTTACTTATAAGCTGCATTAGTGTCCATAGTTTTCTTCCTAACAGATGGTTGTGAGCTATGAAAACTGCAGGTCAGTCACCTTTGAGAAAGACAGTGAGCTTCTTTTGGGCAGACGCGGTCATGCATACTGGATTGCCCTTTCAAGCTTGTAAAGTTCCGGTAAGATGATGTTCAGAACTTGCTTATTAGATATAATACACGTCTTAATAGTTACTTCAGTACTTCTTTACTAGCTGTTCTAAGACTAGAAATTACTGGTCTAATCTCTGAATTTATTCTTATTCTTATTTAGAGGGATTTATAGATAGTTGGGTTGGGTTGTCAATGGTCGGCTTGTGCTTCTATTGGGAAGTCTCCAAACTTTTAACGTTTATATTCTGGTTTTAATCTTTAGGATTGGTAGTGCTTGTTACCAGCTTCATTTCTTCAGTTGCTGCGTGAAGATACAGCCAAGAAGACGTTAAGATTTTTTCATGCACAAGTGAAAGTTTGATGAGCATGATCTGGGCGCCTTGGGGTACAGCTAGTCTTTGAGTTTCGAATTCAAAATGTCGGTTCTATTTTGTAAGAAAACACATAAGGCCACAACTACTCCTTGTATAATCACTAGTTATTATAAGATGGATATTATATACGAGAATTTCTCAAGTATGAGTGAGAAGGAAGATACCAAACGGTTAGACTTTAGAATATAATATATTTTATGCTAAGCCAAATTCATCAAGGGACGTCTAACGTTCAGTGATGTTTGTTCAATCACATGCATGGCGGCCATTTGAAGCTCTCTTTGATTGAAGTTGGTAGTCTATGGGATGAGGATTACCAGATTGGGTATTACTGAAATGACATAAAAATTAGCAAAACTAAATTGGAAAGTATTTGTCTTATTTTCTTCATCGAATTTTCTTCTTGTTCTATTACTTCAAGCATAAAAATAATACTCATATCCAGTACAATGTGACGAGCAAACACAGAGAAATATGTAGAGAAAATAAAATAAGAAAACACAATCGTTGAGTCACAACAGGCCATTTGCACTCCGATCCTTCCAAAGCACAAGTCGGTAGCAGCAAGAGAGTACCATAACTTGATCCCAGAATAGCCTGCTTGTCCAAAAAGAATTACTCAGGATCTTCCTTCTGCCTTTTTGATGCCTGCTCGGTATCCTTGTTTTTCATTTTAGTTTCACGGCGCTCCCTTTTAACTCCTTTTGTTTTGTTAGGCACAAATGAATCTCCAACCTTTGTGTGAAAATACAATGTATCTCCAACCTAAATTAAGAAAAAAATAATAATAAATTTTACAAAAGAGCAACCATGCAAACCACCTTGAATAGTAAACAGTCACACCTTAACTTCAATATACGGGGAACAAATTATGTACACTGTGAAGTTAAAATTCATGTCCCAGCCATGGTGTGGAAGAAGCAATGCCCTCCACCACACATCTATGCCCATGGGACCAAAGGATGAAGTGGAAGAAAAATGGTTCAAGCCATGTACTTTTATAGACTAAGGTTTGCCCTCTAGACCAGGGCACTACCGCTAAATGAAAGAATTTTCTTTTGCCTTTTACCTTCTGATCCGGGATGTTGATTTTCCCAACCTTGCCCCGCAATGTGTCTTGTTTAATATTTTTGTCCTGCAAGTAAAAACAGGAATTGCATTAGAGATATGTCACATGGTGAAACAAACTAGAGAGATCAGAAGGAGAGTTTAGTAATTCAACCTTCTTAGGCTTATCTTTGGCTACTCTCATGGCTTCTTTCCTTAGGCTGTCATTAGGAAGACGATGCCGACGAACTACTAAATCCATGGAGGGGCCAACTTCTACTAGTTCCATCCTTGGAACTATTGTACCAGACTTCTTCAGCCGCAGTGCACAGTGAGTAAAGATCACTCTGTTTGAAGATATAGCTGTACATACATATACATGATCTAACCCAGCAAGATTTAATCTGTCTACAACCTGCAATACCATATCCACAATTTATCAATATCCCTCCTAAATTCAAAACAGAACAATGTGTAACGGGCAGCAAAGACAAACCTCTCCTCGCAACAGATCAAGCAAAACTTCCTTCAAATGTTTCAGCTCTTCTACACTCTCAAATCCTTCTCCAATAAAACAAATGAAAGGTTTTGACCCCACACGTGGAGCTAGTTTCTTATCATATTTAAATGAATCCATGGGTTTAAAATTTTCAACCCCAACCTCTACAAGATCATAGATATGGTGATCATAAGTCCTCCCTATAACAAGATTGTCAGGACGCTTCTTTGAGCTAGAGCCAAACTGAAAAATAAAAACAATGAAAACTCACAAAAATGAGAACCGCAAACTCAATACATTACACTTAACACACACACACACACGCAGAAACACATTTATTGTAAGCCGCAGCTCAAAGAAACAAAAAAATGTAAAACATGCAGCAATCTTCTAAACATAATCATTAATACTAACAATGAAGAATGGTTAACTGAAAATCCGATTACCTTCATAACCGCAAATAAAAACACTTGCATAATCTAGGTCCACATGAAAAAAAATATATATTTTAACCAGGCCCACATGACAGTAATGGTTTCAGAAGCAAAATGGTGAGTAAATTTGTACTTACAATGAAAATGCTGCAATCGGTTTTTTGAGAAAAGAACTCAAGGGAAGTCTCACCACCACTTTCAAAAGGCCTAATATTCTCATGCCTGCGGCTGAACTTCACGGCACTCCCCTTCTTCAAATGGTAGATTTCACCCAACACGGCATTCAACACGTTGCTCGTCTTGCTGCCGTGAAGTATCAGTGTCTTCTTCCCGGTCTCAACCTTCAAAATCAATCACAACCCAATATTTTAAAAACAATACCAAAAGTAACGAAATTTAAGTTTTGCTTTTTGGACATTGGCAAATTTTATTTTCCCGGGAAGCAAACATGTGTTTGGATACTTACGAGCTTGGGGGCGCGTTTCTCTAGCTCTCTCCTGGCCTTTCCTTTCTGGGGAGTTTTCACTCTCAACATGGTTGCTTGCAGAAAGACCTGAAAATCCTACTACCGTCAGAGTTGGAGGGAACGGTGAAGGAGTGATGACATTAGGGTTTTATGGGGACTTTGAACATTCCTGCTGTACCCTGAACTCGGATTTTTTGGGCCTGTTTGGGCCATTCATTTTTGACTTTTTGTAGCCCGACCTAAGCCCAAGCTCTTTTATCCTTTTCTCTTTTGTTGTAGGCCCAGACTATTCCGACTACCCTTTTGTGCTGAATTGACCACCCTCTCAATATTTTTTTTTCCTTTTTACCCTACAGTAAAAAAAATCTCTCTTCCTCCCTCCCTCACTAGACCACCTACCCCC